>JAZKJV010000560.1:972044-1029051 GCA_037367405.1 Ottelia alismoides | reverse complement strand
TTTATGTAGTATTTTATTCTGATTTTTATTTATTTTTAGGGGTTATATTTTTACAAGTTACCTTTTTAACCCTATATAGGTATAATACCTATGTAGTTTAGTATTTTATTTTTATTTTGTATATTTTAATTTCTTTAATTTTGTTTATAATTTTATAAAAGTATAAAATACTTTTATACACATAAATATATTTTTATTTTATTTTATTGATGTATTTTGTATATTCAATAAAATATAAGAGTATTCTGTACAGGTATAGATATAGGCAGTATACCTATGTAGCCTTTATACAAGTATTTTTTTTATTTTTATTTTTCTTTGCATTTTATTTTAATTTTAATACACATATATATTATAAGTAATATTTACAACATTATAAAATATAAAAAATATAAAAAATAATGAATAAATAATAAATTGAATATTTTATTCGGTATACTGTACAATGTGGGTCCAAAACTCAACTTTCAAACCGTAGCTCCTCCAAATGCGAAACCACCACCATTAATTAGCTTATTTTCTTCTATATACAATTAAAGGTGAGTATGCGGCATTTGGAGTTTTCATTTATGAGATACGGGTCTGGGAAGTTGGCATTCTGGATTTTTATTCAGACCATAACTCTTTATATGTACATTATTTTTCTGTGAAATCAGTTTTGTATTTTTCGTTATTTAATTATCTACAACTTTCATGTATAAAGTTTCTTTATTTGAGGTACAAAAAGTGGAACCAAAAATAGGTCCCAAAATGAATAAAGAATGAATAGAATGTATAGGTATATTATCTGTATTTCTGACCTTATCTCCCCCTACTTTATTCCTGGTCGACCTATTTCATCAAGATGCCTAGGTCTCGGGTTTCGGGTCATAAAATATTTACAATATTTTATTCTTTTTCTTTTCTTTATTTATTCTATAATTTGGCTTTAATTATAGCATTTTACACACTAATATGATGCACATGCATGGATGCTAAGATGATGATTTTAATGTTATATACAGGCATTTGCTAGGGTTTTTTGGTGCCAAAATGATAGAATAAAAGATGATGAAATGTGGATTCATCAATCATCTCCTATAGAGCTACCATTTTGCATGATGCAGTGAACCATGTCATTCATGGTTAAATGTTGAGAGTACACATGTTTTCCAAAAACATCTTCATAGATTTTATAAGGCTTATTTGATGATTACGATCATCATCGACATGTCACTTTCTAATGTACACTCGATGAGAGATCAAGGCTATAGAGATATACAAACCCTATGGTTGTAGTCCTATTGTCTATTTAATTGTCATTCCTCATTATTGCGAGGAAACTTGCTCATCGCAATCACATACATTATGTGTCCAACTGCAAGTACAATATCTTGATCATGGATCCAATCCATGATATTTTAGTGGTTATCATTGAATATAGTATTGAGTGGGTTCAACAAAGGATTATCTGAAATAAGAAATTTGCATAAATTTATAAATATATGTTCTACTTTGATTTAGAAATTTTTATATCAAAGTTGTCCCTGCCTTGTCAACATTGAAAGTTCATTCCTTAATCACTTTCAATGTAAGAGATATACTTACCATTATATCTCAGCCAAGATCTGGGATCTCCTTCCTTATCTTTGTCACATCCCAATAATATGAGAACCTGTAACTCAGATAAAAAGAAGCGGGAACTCATCCTGCCTTGCAAGTCCAACTTACATTCCCAATTCTGTCTTTAACACCCGGGCCCACCACCCTAAGGTAATGTTGACCTGTCGTTAACTGAACCAGCCCGTCAACAGGATTAGCACTCGCTATGCACAATTCCAGTATCTCCCCAATAATACGAGGACCCGATATTGGGGTCACTACGCATACAACCTTACTCTTTTGAGAAGCAAAGAGCCCGATCCAAAAAATTATATAAGTTCATTGAAAAATAAAAAAAATCATAAAACCCGTCTATGGAAGATATAAAAAATATCTTTTTGTTTTTATATTTTTCATTCATTTTTGACATTATTTGATATTTTAAAAATAGAAAAATACTCGCATTTACAATATGTTTACATTATTTGCTATTTTTTTCAATTATTTAAAAATAAAATAAAAATTAGGAAAATCCTATAAAAATCATAAAACATCAAAAAAGTTTGAAAATCCAAAATAATTTTATCTTAATTTTCCGTACATATTTGATATGTTTGAAAAATCCAAAAGACTGTATTATTTTGTTGATTTATGTCCTTTATTTCATAATCCAAAGTTTGAAAAATACATTTTTGCAAAATTAAAATATAAAAAATATAACATCAGAAATAAAAATAAAATAAAAATCCATAAAAAGATAATAATAATATTAAAAAGAAACCAAGCATAGTGTGCATTAAGATTCCTTTATTATTTCCATTTATTTTTTAATTATTAGAATAATCCTCGAGATTTTTGTAGCCTCCTGAGTTTGATCATGTATTAATACAAGTAAATTAAATAAACAATTTTCTCTTGTTATATTTTGTAATTATTTTGGCTCAAGAAGTAAATAATTTTTTGTTTGACACTTAATTGGGTTGCGACGACACTTGTGTATATCACATACAAATAAAAACCCGAGATGATCTTGCTAAAAAATACAGAATCTCCAAAAGTGGGACAAGCCTGGTTGAAAAGTAGAGATGCCTACTGGAGTGTATAAAGATGCATAGTCAAATAAAATGAGTTTCAAAGACAAATTTTTGTTATCTTGCAGTTGGATGACTTGGCTACACTAGTCATGCATCCAATGATAGGTAGATACACTATTTAACGTCCATTATTTTCTCCATCTCCTCTTCTTGAGATGGCTGTACTTATAGGTAGATACACTATTTAACGTCCATTAATTTCTCATCTCCTCTTCTTGAGATGGCTGTACTTGAACTTAGAAGGTAATATCCTCGCTCCTTGAGGAAAGAATTGCTAGACTGGGGGACTAGATTTACCTTTGTTGAAGGAGATTGTTTCTTTAGTAATTTTGATACAATGAGGTATATTTCACTTGCACCATATAAGTAAAGATTCATAGTCAAAAGAATTTGTGTATGTAGACTTGTTCTGACCTGACTGTTGAGGTGACCTGGATAGGAGTCTTGTGGAACTTGAGGTCTGTTAGGTTTTAAATCCATTTCCCATTAAAGTTATGCCACACTAATAATCCAAACGTCTAATAGAGCTCCATACTACAACTTTATGAAGATAAGTTTAATATTCAATATCATCCTAATATCTCTATTTTTCCCTTCCTTTTCTTTTATTCATTTATTCTTTCAAATAAGTGTTTGCTAAGGGACTAGTCAAGGTAAAGCATAAGGGATTTTAAGCTAAGAATTTGTGTATGTAGACTTGTTCTGACCTGACTGTTGAGGTGACATGAATAGGAGTCTTGTGGAACTTGAGGTCTGTTAGGTTTTAAATCCATTTCCCATTAAGGTTATGCCACATTAATAATCCAAAGGTCTAATAGAGCTCCATACTAAAACTTTATGAAGATAAGTTTAATACTCAATATCATCCTAATTTCTTTATTTTCCCTTCCTTTTCTTTTATTCACTTATTCTTTCAAATAAGTGTTTGCTAAGGGACTAGCCAAGGTAAAGCATAGGGGGATGATGAATCTACATTTCATCATATTTACTCATATATTTTAGCTTAAAATCCCTTATAAAAGCCAGTATATATATTAATAAATTTATATTCTTACTAAACTGCATCTTTGTGTAAATATTATATATTTATCACCTTTTAACCTACAACAACAACAACAAAGCCTTTTCCCACAATTAAGTAGGGTTGGCTACATGGATTCTTCACCTCCATTCAGATCTATCTTGGTCCAATCCCGGGCTTATATCCATAAAACTAAGATCCCTTCATAGGGTTTCTTTCCAACACTTCTTGGGTCGTCCTCGCCCTCTCTTAGCCGGCTCAACATCCTAACACTCGCTCTCCTAACTGGTGCTTCAGTTGATCTTCTTTGCAAATGACCAAACCATCTTAAACGGTTTCCTTGCATCTTATCCTCGATCAGAGCTACACCAACTTTATTTCTGATTACATCATTCTGAATCCGATCTTTACGTGTGTGTCTGATGAAGTCCACGATTCATCATCTTAATATCTTGATCTTAGCAAAAATCCCCGAGTAAAATCCCATAAAAATATCCATAAAATCAATAAATTAACAAAATGACTCTTATAAATAAAACACACTAATTAATGTATATTATATTGTACAAAAATAATTTACAATAAAAAGTTCACAAAAATAACGGAGTTTTTCACCTGTAAATAGTCCAAAACTTCATGTATTTTTAATAAATTCATTTCAACTCTTTTTGACTAATTCTTTCTCCAAAGTGTTCATATCAATATATATAGAAAATACAAAAATACAAAACAAATTTTACCTTAAATAAATGCTCCTAGATCCCAAAGAGAAAAAAAGCCATAAAAGACCAACTTCTAAGCCAAATTCCGTCGTATGAATTCCAATTCACCAAACTCACTTTTAAAGTTCAAGTTAGAAAATTATCTATCCAACGGAAGTAGTTTCATTAAAATCGGAGCTCATTTGTAAAAGTTGGGTTTTGGGACCTAGATGTACATTGTATATTATGTACATATTCATTCCTTCTTCATTTTTTTATTACTAAAAATACAAAAATATCATGATTGTGTTGTATTTTAATTGTAGTATTTTATTGTATTTTTCCGTTGTAAATATCTCTTATTAAAAAGACAAAAAAAAATACATATTAGAAAAGTAAAAAAAATGTTGTACATGTTGTTTGTCTTCCCTTGTAAATTCTCCCACTATTTATTTTCTTCTTCTTTATTCTATTGTATTAAAGTAGCCAACTTTATTTCATTTATTATTTAATTTCCATCTCTACAATAACCACCATTCAACTCTTTACCACCAACCTCCATTCAACCCCACCATTTTTCTAACTTCTGATTCAACTCCACCATTTTATTAACCTCCATCCCACTCCACCTTAATTCTAACTTCCATTTTTTCCATCTCTTTATATACATTCCATCCTCCTCAATTTGCCTTTGATCCATCTTTATGTGAGGAGAGCTTAGTTCCCTGAGTTGAATCGGTGACAGCGACACAACGCGGGTCGAGCGACGACGGCCCTCTCTCCGGTGAGATCCGTTGGCTTTTTGGCCAACATCACAGCCGCAACCACGCGCTGCTCGAGCTCATCGCACGCCGGCGATTTGAGCGAAGACCGTGCTCACGAGAGCACCCCATAGGCTCCCGCGTTCATCATAGGTAATTTTAGTTCATCTTGTTATTTTTTGCAAATTTTTTTAGCACACCACATATCATCCCTTCCATCACCACCATCACACCATTTTTTCCCCATTTGTTTAGTTTATCATCATCACCACCACTGACCCACCTGTATAAGTTTTTTCCATCATGTTCATTCCCTGTTTTAAAAAAATTTTAAAAAAAATATATAAAAAAAATTAAAACAAAAAACCTTTTGTTTTATTATAGCAGAAAAAAAATTTTAAAAAAATAAAAAAATAAAAAATAAAAAGGCAGTAGCAGCGGTGGGAACACCCACCGCCGCCACCCAACGCGGCAGCCCCTCCGCTCGCCAGCTCCTCGCGGCTGGCGCCGACCGCCATCGACCCCCGCTCCTTTGGGTTCCACCATCGTGACCTGAGGAAGAAGAAAGGTGCTTTTCAATTTTTTTATTGTAAAAAATGTATAAAAGTTTTTGCATAGTTTCTTGTAATTACAAATAAGTCCTTGTGCATGTTTTCTATTGTAAGTTATTTTTCTTTAATTTGCAGAGACACCCCTATGTTTGTGTGTTAATTTGGACATTTAATTTGCATCTTTTTGTTCAATGAAAAATGTACTAATGTTGAGCAACAAATTCTATACCTCATAGATATTTATTTATATTTTTGTTACCTTTGGGTAATTTATTAAAATTGTTCAACTGAAATATTACATATTTTACCCAAACCGTGATCTTAAATTATACCTCACACACGGTTGCCCAAAAAATCCACAAAAATTAGGAATGATGCCTTGAAATGTGATAAAGTTACAATCCAAATTTCACGTCCATTGGAGTTGTCTTGTATCTGAAATAATTGTAGAGTGTTTTTATTATTTGATTTTTAATTAAATCTACGTATATCCTATTTGCGAAATTTCAATTCTCCTGGATTCTACATGAAGATATCTTTTTGGAATAATTCGCAATCTGATTAATTGAACATTGTGGATTTATTAGAAATTATTTACTCACTGTCACTTTGATTTTCACTAAAAATCTATAAAAAATTCATAACTTGTCAAAAATTCTAAAAAAATATTGTAGCTTCCTTTCATCATGTTTGCATTCTAGTAAAAGTTTCATAATTTTTGCTTACTGTTTGTGTGATAAATTGTGAAAAAACCCATAAAAAGTGCGTATTTTTCCTTGTTGCATTTTAACCCTAAAATACAAAAAATGTGTTTTGTTTTCATCTCTGGATTAGGACTTTAGGAAAAATATAATTTGGCTGAATTGGACTAATTTGACCATTAAAATTAATTTGGCCTTTTGTGTGTTTTCTAAGTGTCATAATTCACCCGCATTTGCATTTGCATTTGTTCTTGCATTAAAAATCTAGAAAAATACCACTTGGAAATCTAGATATTTATTTCAAATAAATTCAAGTTGTTCCTTTGCCTCCTGTGTTCGACCCCAGACTTGCCCGGGATATAAATTAAAGCCGAGACACTCTTCACGGAGATCCTTCTCTCGGTTCTGACCGAATCGCTAGGTACACGTACCACAACGAAACACGAATTATTTATCGTATTTAGCGACTCGTCAGATGGCGCCGTTGCTGGGGAGGCAAACGGCTTAGGGACTAATTTAAAAATTTGGATTTAGATTTCACTTACTCGGGTAGTCTGACCCCCGAGCCACTTGTAATTAATCCATTTTCCTTGTAATTATTTCTCTTCATATTTTTTGTATATATTTTGTTTTTATTTCTCTAATATAAATCTCATTTTCCCTTACGAGGGCTCGGTGAACTTGGAGTGCATCGGAGGTCGACGGACGCGACGCGTGCCGACTGCTGAAGAGTTAGGAGAATCTATTCATTCCGAGAGAAATTTTTGTAAATTGTTGTAATTATTTAGGTAGTTTGCTTCTTTATAGCGGCTCTTGTTTGAGAGCTCGCGCTTGTAACTGGACTGGACATTGGACCCGCTCGTGGTCGTGTGGTTGATTGGCGTAGAATAGGACTTGCCCGGGATATAAATTAAGCCGAGACACTCTTCACGGAGATTCTTTTCTCGGTTCTGACTGAATCACTAAGTACACGTACTACAACGTGAAAGAATTAAATATCGTATTTAGCGACTCGTCAGTGTCCAAACATCCACCTTAGCATTTTCATTTCTGCTACAGCCATTCTCTGCACATGTCTATGGTTCACAGGCCCAACATTCAGATCCATAGAGCATAGCATGTCTCACAGCTTTTTTGTAAAACTTTTTTCTCAATTTTTAAAAGAATTTTCTTAATACAAAGAACAACAGAGTCTCCTCTCCACTTTAGCCATCCTGCATCTATTCTATTAGTAACATCTCCATCAATTTCCTCATCATGTTGTAAAATAGATCCCATATATCTAAAAGAATATCTCTTCTGAATGTTATCATCACCAATCTTCACCTCGATTCCTTCACCATTGCTTCCATCAAAGGCGCACTCCATATATTCCATCTTATCCCTACTTATACGAAATCCTTTACTCTCCAACTCATGTCTCCATACCTCAAGCTTCTCATTTACCTCCATCTTTAGTCTCATCAATCAACACTATATCATCAGCAAATAACATACACCAAGGTAACTCATCCTGAATATGACTTGTAAACTCGTCCTAATCAAAGTAAAAAGAAATGGACTCAAAGCTGAACCTTGATGTAAACCTATGTTGATGTCAAAATAGCCAGTCTTCCAGACGGGATCCTCACACAAGATAGAGCCTTATCATATATATCCTTTATGAGATTAATGTATAGGATAGGTACTTGTCGTTTCTCTCCAAAACTCTCCACAATATCTCTCGTGGGACAGAGTCATAAGCCTTCTCCAAATCAATAAATATCATATGGAGGTTCTTCCTTTAGCTCTATAAATATTCATTGTTCTCCTCAGCAAATGGATGGCTTCAATAGTTGAGCGACCTGGCATGAATCCAAATTGATTTTCTTTTACGTTGGAAACTTGACTCAACCTTCTTTCGATCACACGTTCCCAAATTTTCATAGTGTGACTTATCAACTTGATACCTCTGTAATTAGAATAATTTTGAATGTCTCCTCTATTCTTATAAAGAGGCACCACGATACTCCTCCTCCAATCTTCAGGCATTTTTTTGCTTCACCAAATAACATTGAATAGATTCGTAAGCCAACTTAAACTGCGCTCACCTAAAACTCTCCATACTTCTACAGGGATGTCATCCGGTCCTACACCTTTCCCATGTCTCATAACCTTCAAAGCCTCCGCTACTTCCTTTCTTTGTATCCATCTATAGATTGCATGATTCAAGTAACTTTTCACTACCGGCTAGATCACCCAAAGTGATCTCTCTATTTCCTTCCCCAATAAAAAGTTTATGAAAGTACTGCTCCTATATAGTCTCTATATTCTTCTGAGTAACAAGCACATGACCTTCCTCATCCTTAATGCATCTCATTTGTGAAAGGTCTTTGGTCTTTTCTTTATTCTTGCTTTGGTCAACCTGAATATTCTTCTGGCCCTCCTTAGAGTCGAGATTTTTATACAAAACTTCATAAGCTTTTCGACTTAGCTTCGCTTACAGCCTTCTTTGCTTCCTTCTTCGCTATTTTGTAGTTTGTGACATTTTCCTTAGTTTTATCCTTAGACATAGCCTTAAAGCATGATCTTTTAATTTTTAGCTTCTCTTGCACCCCTTCACTCCACCACCAAGCCTCCTTTTGACCTGGGCTCCTCCCTTT
Organism: Ottelia alismoides; assembly: GCA_037367405.1. Taxonomy (NCBI): domain Eukaryota; kingdom Viridiplantae; phylum Streptophyta; class Magnoliopsida; order Alismatales; family Hydrocharitaceae; genus Ottelia; species Ottelia alismoides. Next base: position 1,019,999 of record JAZKJV010000560.1, on the reverse strand, counting down.
GACTCGCCTAACATCTTTTTGGCTACCTTTCGGATACAAGATGCTACTGCCTCCCACATCTCGCTTGCACTTCCACTACAATCCCAATATAAGTCTTCTAAAACCTTCTCCTTGAAGCTCGATTGCTCAGTGGAAGATTTCTCCATCTAGTTCTAGTGATCTTAGGAACCTCCTTTTCTTTACCAACCCTTTATTTGTACATCCAAGACTAACAAGCGATGTTGGGTTGTCAAACTCTCTCATGGGCTTACTTTGCAGTCTTTATACTACAAATGATCTCTTCTCTTCAACACAAAGTAATCTATCTGTGTTCTAATTGGCCCACTCTTATAAGTAATTAAATGCTCCACCCTCTTCTTGAAGAGAGTGTTTGTTATGAAAAGATCATATGCTGTTACAAAATCCAGGATGAATTTTCTCTCTTCATTTCTATCCCCAAACCATGTCCTCCATGAACACTAGTATATTCCGAAGCATCTTTCCCACATGTCCATTCAGATCTCCACTTATGCAAATTCATCTCTCTTTGTGGGATTCCTTGTAAAATCTTATCAAGATCCTCTCAAAAAGCTTCTTTAGTCCTTTCATCTAAACCAATTTGTGGTGCATAAACTGAGATTATATTTAGAATTTCTTCTTCAAGCACCAATTTAGCAAAATAATCCGATCCCCGAATCTTTGCATCTCAACCACACAATCCTTCAAATCCTTATGAACAACCACTCCAACATCGTTTTTATTATCTTTACCTGAAATACCAAAGTTTAAAGCCTATCTTTTTGATCCTTTACTTTCTCTCCAACCCATTTAGTCGCTTAAAGACATAGTATATGAATCTTCCTTCTTTCCATTGTAAAGTTTGGACTGCATCTAGGCGGTGATGCAGCAGAACTAGCTTAATTACCCACATGCGTTCCTCATGCGAGAAACCCTTACAAATTTTGAACTACATCTAGGCTGCGATGTAGCGGCCCTTGCCAATTTTTCATTGCATTTGGGCAATGCAATGCGTCGCATGTAAGGAACGCCCCAACGGAATTTGTATGTTTGCTTAAATCCGTGTTGAAAAGATCCGACTGTCATGATTAAACTTTCTAAATAGCATTTTTTAAAAAATATTATTCAAGAAGTTGTCTCGGACTGTTTTTATGCTTTATCACCTTTAACCTAAAATAAATAAATAAAGGAAAAATAAAGAAAATAAAAGACTATTTATATGTAATAGATTCAGGCTGAACCAACCCCGAGAAAAGTCAAGACTTAACCTGATCGACAATGAATAAAGTAGGGGAGATAAGACCGAAAATCACCAAAAATGTATTTGATACTAGTTTATGTTCCTCACTTGTATAATCTATAATACAAAATTCTTCAATCACATAACCCTTTTATAAATAATCACGATAAAAGTCTCTTTAAATAATAAAAAATAATTTCAAAATAAATCTATGTACATAATCACACTCTCTAGAGCCAAGAAAGTACAGAACTTTCCAGACCAATATCGTCTCCAACCTGAACTCCAAAATTCCATCAAACTCAAATTAGATTATCTTTAAAATGGAGGTTATGAAATTCAGAGTTAAAGAGTGAAATATGGCAAATAGGGCTATTATTGTACAATGTACCTGTATATACTATGTGAATATTTAATTAATTATTTTCTTGTGTAAAATTGTGAATATTATATTTTTTATTACTTGTGAATATTGTACTTAACTTATATAAAATACGAATAAAAATTATAAAATTAAAAATTACTAAAAATAAAATCTTGTGTTTTATTGTATATGTATCACCATGTATATATTTTACATATGCTTATTAACCTAATTAATTAACTCATAAAATCAAATAAAACTACCACTAACAAAATTGTAAAATATTTAAAATATTTAAATTATGTATATATGTATAAAAATAATTTATTAAAAGTCATAATTTTCTTCATATAGGTATACACCCCTGTAAATAACATAGTGTATTTATTTTAACCCCTCGTAGTTATATTATTTAGTCATTTAAAAATCACTAAATTTACTTTAAATTATTCCTAAAATATTTTTCTTTACATTATTTAAATAATTCATTTTCAATTTTTATCAAATTATTTAACATTTCTGTATTTTTTGTCACGCAGACTATTTCATCTTATTCTAGGCGTGTTCTGATTGGTAAATCCCAGGTCTGTTGATCCGGGTCAACTCTTCCATCCACACCTTCCTCCGCTAACCTTGCCTCCACCCGTCTCTTACCCCATTTTTTCCCATGTGCATCACTTCATAATGTCTCCCGTACCATTTTCTGATTCTTTCGATTATTCATTCATCCTTCACGCCAGCACCTCAAATCCACCTAACACCTAATCGCTCCGAATTCAAATTCAAACCATCAGTTGACTTCACTCAATTAAACACCTTCACTTCCGTCCAGGAGTCAATCTGTCCTTAGGTCGTCTTCCTCCCTAAAATCATTCCATGGAGTGAGCTGTAGGTGACAGCTACAGTTCCCCATGATTAGGAGTGTGAGTGAGTTCTTGAGGTGCGTTATTCGACCACGTCACCAGAGTTCCTCCACCACGTTTCCGCCTCTCAGCCTAGCTTCAGATCAAAGTGCTTACGTCCCTATTTCCACCCACAGGTAATCATTTTTAGTTAGTTTCATTTTGGCACTTTTAATTCTATCTTTAATTCTACTAATAGCATAAATCAGGAAATCACATTCAACCGTCTATCGGCACGATCAGAGGATTCTCCGATCATGTAAACTGAACTCTGACCACACCATCATCGTCGCCAGACTCCTCTCCATATTCTCACACTCGATCCATCTCTGGTCACTTCAGATCAGGAGCATGATCTCCTTCCGACTATACTTCATCGGAGATCTTCACTCACTCACCAATACCCATACATTTGTCCTAATACCTTGGCTAGAGACACCTCCGAGCACGAACTTTCCATTTCAGGTTAAAAGCAGTCCCATACCATGCATAAAGTCGATTTCACAGATGGAGGAGGTACCTAGACGCCTCCGAGAAGACCAAATCCCTGATCGATCATCTAAAGGATTCACTATAACCCAAGGTGCCCACCAAATGAGGAATGACTCGAGCGACATTTTAGGTGTGATTTGAAGCATATTAGTATAGAATCAATAGAGAATCATTGGATTGAAGTTCATCAGAAAATCACCTTCTTCTGCGTTCCTCCAGATAGCTCCATCGCCGTAAGATCAAGAACAACACGTCAGGTTAGATCTCGGCCGTTCATTCTTGTCCAATTCACAGTGATGAGATACTCATGTTTACAACTTTTCAAACTCCAAATTATGATTCTAGTTTATTCCTCATATATACATGTTAGTATATTTTTAGGTTTTTTTAGGAGTTAAGGTTACTTTATATATATATATAATAGAAGAGGTTTACATTAATTGGAGTTAACATGACTTTATTAAAATAAATGAAGATATTAGCATATACATATCATTACATATATACATGTGAGACTCATTTTTTGGGTTTTTCTTTGATTTTTTTATTTTTATTTTTGACTCGGTCATTCTAATGGAGTCTATGGAGTTAGGTGAAGTACTTGGGCTTGCGATTTTGTATTTCTTATTTTTGGGTTAGTTTGTACAAGTATATCCTTCATTTTTTTGATACTCTTTTTTTTATATTTTTGTATAATTTTTATGTCAATCATGTAAATTAATAATGCACATGTAAATGATAAAAATATGAAATTAAATGCGAATGCATTTGTTTTGCTCGATTTGGAAGCTTAATTTAAGACTCTTAGGTATATGAATCCCCATATTCATCAGGGGTTCCTAGTACGTGGGAACTCAATTCTCAAATGGACAATGTGTAGTCCCGATTACAATGAGATCCTGATTAGACGTGGAAAGCAATTGCCTTTTAGAATAGGAGTGCACTGATCCTAATCACATGAAATTTCGATTTCAGGCACTCCACCTACTCTTATTTTCATGGTTACATAAAGACCCATGTTCCGTAAAAACATTACAAAAAATCAAGATATAAATAAGAAAGAGAGTTATCGTGAAGAGAAGCAGTTGCTCATTGCCCCGTTTGGCATGTTTTGGCGCATGATTAGAGATTGAGACACAGCCACATTACAGATTTGTTGATGTTTACATCTTCAATGCGTTGATATGTTAATTTTGGTGATAAGGTTTCCTTAAATCATCTTTATTTTTTAGATAATTTATGCAATTATCGAGAGAGTAAACATTGTGTAAGTCCCTCACGATTGATAACATTTAATTATAGTGATTGATTTTGAGCTGTGATCAACTCCACGATTTAATCCTCACTTTGTAGGTACTCCACTTAAAAATTCTCGAGGCATTTGTGGTTGAATTTTGTGGTTAGATTTTTTCCATGGTTCCAACTTGATTTGAAATACCACGCGCATAATTCTCTTATCAACTTTGAGTTTTGATGCGATTCGATTTATACGGATCTGAAAGTAGGATATTATGAATTGAATCAAAGTCTCGGACAATGGACTAGTATAGATTCAGTCAATCAGTTGAAGCAGTTGGTCTAGTTTTTTGGGACTGGGCTGAATTAAATTGATGGGTTTTTTATCACTTGTGCCCCTCTGAGATATCACAATTTCAGTTATGCCCCTATCTTTTGATAATATCAGTTGTGCCCCTCACTTCTTTCTCCGTTATCACTTGTACCCTTCCGTCAGATTGACCGTTAATGAGTTGACTTAACCATGGTTTTTTTCAAACCTTGGTGCAGTTAAGAGGGGTATTATTGTCCATACCTCTTATCTTCTTCCTCCTCCATGTGCCGGAGAGAGGTTGTGTGCCATCCGCTGTCTTGACGTCGGTTGCATCGTGTGGACCAGCTGGTACTTGGACCGACGCCTGTCTCGACGCCGGTTCGAGAGGAGAACCATCGTTCCCCCCATCCGGAAGATGCAGTTGGCGAGGAGCATCGGGATTAGAAGGGAGTGCCGATCTCGCTTCTAATCTCCGCCGGACTGTATAGAGCCGACTTGTTCCTCGGCCTGTTCTCCTCCAGCCGCTCACCACCTCTCCCATGTCGGCCTCACCGCCACCACCGGTGCGCAGCAGCCCATCGCCAGCTCCAGCGCGTGCACCAACTCCCAACTCCCCATTTCTTCCTTTCTTCTGAAGTTTGTACACGAGATCCACGATCCTGTTCTGCTCCACCGAGATGAAAAACCCCCTTTTAAAGCTCCAGCCCTGCGAGCACGTTCACAATCTTTCCCATTCACCCTCTCCAAGCATATAAAGTCCCTTCTCCTCACCATGTTCATGAACCTTATGTGCTCCCTCCTCTCCCTCGTCAGCTCCGCCTTCCCCCTTCTCCTTCTCCCCGCTCCCAGCCTCCTCCCTCCTCCGCCTCCATCTCTAGCTCGTCCTCCTGCGCCATGTCAACCCACGACATCTTCATCCTGGGCGACGCCGTCGCCGGGATCTCGCAAGTCCCCTCCTTTCCACTCGTTTCGACATCCTCGCAGTATTTATTGCCTCCATCACCCGGATCTGGCGGCGGAGACGGGGAGACTCGATCGAAATCAGAGTTTTGAGTGAGAACCTCTACTGTTTAGGGAGGGGATGATCCCTGATCGATGGAGAGGATGCGGGAGGTTAGGGTTTGGGAGCAGTCGGGCAGAGGTCGCGGGTGAGAATGGGAGCTAGTTGGTGAGGAACTTGGCGGCGATCTTGAGCTTCGAGGTGTTCGTAGTCGTGGACGAAGAGGTCGACCATGGATTAACTTAGGACTTCTCATCCGGCGGTGCTGTTGATCGAAGTTTCGGGCTGTGCACTTCGTATATAACGAATAGTTGTAGTTGTTCCGGGATGTTGATCGAAGTTCCTGCGTCACCGCCGCCATCGTGGACTTTTTTGTCCCTTTTTTTAAATTTAATTCCATCTCTGTCATTGAAGTTAACGTCCGTTTGTGTTGATTATGGACGGTCACTAACTCGAGGGACACAAGTGATAGATTAGAAAGAAGTGAGGGGTACAACTGATATTACCAAAAAGATAGGGGCGTAACTGATATTGCGATATCTCGGAGGGGCACAAGTGATAAAAACCCTAAATTGATTGCCCCCAATACGTTAAGATGGGACAGCAGAGCAGACGGAATCGAATTTCGACGTAATCCAATTGACATGAACTGGCAGGTGTTTCGTATGACAGTCCAACAATCCCGTCTAGCAGTTGGGTCTACACAACTTTCTCTTTATGACCTTTCCATTCTCTTGCATTTATTTATGATTTTTTCGTATGACCAGCAAGAGATGAACTTATTCTTCAAATATACTAAACCGAAAAGAACGGAATAGCGAGTGTATTTAGTCTAATGAAACTTGCTTCTCTAGTCGAGAAAAGGCCTTCTCTGCTACAAGTGCCCGAAGAGATTAACAACGGGAAGATTTTCATTCACGAGTTAACCATTCGTTCTCTTCCAATCCATAAAGAATTAAAAAAAGAGGTGTTTACTAAGACAGATCACGTATCATCATATCTTATTTCTCATCCAGGAAATGCTTATGGAATGCCCCACAACATAGAACAGAGCACGTTCTGGTTTGCCACTTGCTTTGGTCAAAAATCCATCAAGATAAAACATAAGTATTCTTCTTAGTATTCCATCTGTAAGGACTCGTCAGCAAAACACTAAGCAGTGTGGGATTGCAGAAACCACCCTCTCCTAATTTCTTTTCAAGAGCTGATTGATAGGAACAAAGATGGGAGCTGGAAGGTATCACGGGCACTTGGGCCTCCCTTCCTGGGTCTTCCAGTTGTTGTAACAAGGGCACACCTGCTTGTTTCCGTAGGTGCCCGGAGGGACGCATCTGCACGCCGCGCAGCACTTGAGGCAGAAGAACATGCACGGTTTCTTGTGGGACGTCGCCGAGCACCTATACGTGCACCTGCTCCTGCACTCTGTTCGCATCAAGTATGATTGATCATTACCAGGTTATTACAGATGTTTCGGAAAATCCAAGAACGTGGTGTTAACTGTTGCTTACGTGAGGGGGGGAGGTATCCGGTGCCACTTGCCTGCAGAGATGTGAAGAGAAGATTGCTTAAGAGAGAGATTGGACAGGGAGATGAAGATCACGTAAAGGAAGACAAATTCTGATAATAAAAGCGAAACAATTTAGATCACTCGTCTGTCCTCACGAGCTCTACTCGATCAAACAGTGAAAAAGCGTTAGAGATTAAACGTGTACCTCTGCTGTAGTAGAGACGAGGAGCAGGAGGAGGAAGAGGAAATGGAACTGGGAGCAACGAGAGGAGGCCATTGGAAGAAAAGTTTGAAGCAGAATAAGAAGAATAGGTATTGAGATGGTGCACATTTGGCATTGGTATTTATAGGAAAAGTGGAGGGTGGGGGAAGGGGAGAGCGCGAGGTGCGGCGCACACTGCGATTGGGAGTTGGAGTGCTTTCGTTGAAGACTGGACGGGCATGTGCAGCTGTTCCCATCACTCAACTCTCCTCTTTGTTGTCCTTCTGAACATGTGATTTATATCCCCTTTCGTCCTTCAAAGTCAAATGTGCTCTCCTTTCATTTATTGGTCTCTCCCTACTTATTACCTGTTTTCTATTTCAGTAGTTTATTTTCTGGATGTCCTCCTAGTAGACGTTAACTTGGATTTAAAAAGTTATATTAGGTACTAAGGCCGTGTTAATGTCATCTGATAAAAATTGGGAGGGGAGGAGAAGGATCGGCATGGCGACGACGACAAGCATATAACGAGAAATGGTCATATGCTCATTCTCATATATAATCGTCAGTTTTTTTGGGTGTTTAAGTGCTAAGGACTTGGAAGGTCATCTTATTCTTTTCTGAGTAAATGATCTGTGGAAGACATGTTTATCAACTGCCGAGTCCTTTAAATGGATTCAAGTACATCTTATTTGTCTCTTGCCTTTGCGTTTTATATGAAGAAGAACATGATTGTTGGATATTTGAGAACTTGTAATTAAGAGAATGAGAAGTATGATGTATTTAAGCAGTTTTTTAGCAAATGCTGAATTTTATTCCTCTAAAATAAAGCAGAGAGAAGAAAGCTGAGGGTTACACCACAAACATAGTTTACATGCACATAATGTTTTAATACATGGGACATATCCCACCATCAAAACTTGCAAGCGTAAAAAATGGAAGGATAGAAAAAATAACATCCCATATTTGCAGGCGATGATTTAGCTGATCGCTTCTTTGCTGAAACAACAAGCCCAGGTTACTTTTCACTGTCACAGTACTTCTTGAGCATGCTTTGTATTTCAAGTTATCTCTATATGGAATCAAAACAGTAGAAAAGCCTACATAATTAATCAAGTGAAGGATATCAAAAACTGATATACATAGAAAAACTTAGGTAACATGAAACAGAGAAAACTCTTCAGCTCATTTAGGAGTGCGCTAATTTCCATTTTTGTGTCATCGTGAGCTCAACTACATCACTCCTTTAGTATGATCTGCCAAGTTGAAGCCACCTTGACTTTCAATTGCCAATGGTCATTAAATTTAGCATCACAGCTTTCATTTAAATTGAAGAAAGAAGCATAGGGAGAGCTCTGCATAGGAAGCTTCAAAGCATATGAAAGCTGATTTTAATGTAATTGCAATCACATAATAAGTAACGTTGTAAATCAACATCCTCTTTACATGGGGAGTGGATTCCCCATTGGGGGAGCTATCATGTGTTACATGCTTACTCTTAAGTAGTAACTAGTAACCAAATGAAGAAGGAGACATTTGGATGGAACGACCTTAACCACATTTTTTTTTATGGAAGACTAACAATCGTCCTCAGTATCAGAACAACTTATTGTTTTTGTTTAATCAGGGAATTTTCCCCATGCCTCCTTTGGCGGGGGAGTTTATAATAAATTCTCTACACAATAAAATAATGTGGTTCAATTTATTCTTCAGTCGATCGATCTAGTGATGAACTGCTACCACCTCTCTTAATAATGTGTTGTTGTCGATGCAGAGAGCTTGAGAGAGAGAGAGAGAAGACTGCTCGTGGAGAACCACACATGAATGTCTACATTAGTAGATGTTGTTTGTTTTGTTTAACTGGACAAGTCTCAGGGTTGGCAACAGGAAACATGTCATACCCAGCTAATTGTTACCTTTGAGTTACTTAGTCGATTAATTGTTTCATCTTTACTCGAAATTATCTGTGCGAATGCATGATATTTTTGTAAATTTTATGCAAAAATTACTCGATTAAGGGTTTGATTTCTACTCGGAATTGTTTAAGTGAATGAATGATCTTTTTGTAATTTTTAGGCGAGAAAATGTGGCACACAATGTGACGAGTGGAATGCAAATACAAGTATACAATCAAAGGAAGTTACCAAAGAACTCCAATTTTTATTTCATGAGGCACAATAAGTTGCAATTTATCAATTAATGAGCATGCAGACAAGTCCCTAAAAAACAAGGATTAAAAGTCCTCAAATCAAGAGATTACCTTGCAATTAACTTATAGGTGAGATAAGCTTTCAATGACCTATTTATTTGCATGAATCGGACAAACGTGCAATTTTCAACGATTAAAACAAGCCATAAAACTCAAGGAACTTCTCTGATTAATAAATAAATTTACTAGAGATGAAGCAAATACTACTGTATTCCATATTAAAGAGGATTAAACAAGTTTTATAATGACTCTAATTTCATGCACTTTGGAGTTCTATAGCTCAGGATATACATTAAAAAAGTGTAGGGGGAATAAAAGTGCCTTTTTAACAAATTAAAACTAATTTAAAACACACAAGTAGGGGAATATCTACAAATATAGGAACCTGGATGGGGTTCTATACATTTTGGCCAATGCGCAAACCCATTTATGCAATTATTGAAAGGCAGAGGGCTTCGACACAAAATATCCAAGGTAGGCAAAGTATCAACTGGCGATGGAGGATTAGAATGCAATTTTTAGGAAAATGAGGGCATGCAATACAATTTAACCACCCATGAGCCGAGGCGTCAGCGTTTTTGAAACCGGACCGGTCGGTCTGACCGGTGAACCGGGCCTAGACCGGTCCAGTTAACCAGTTTATACCGATTCGGTTCGATTATTCAAATTTTAATTAACCCGTCCGATTCAACCTATTTTTTTGACCCGGTTTAACTAGGTTCAACCGAAGTTGAACCACATTTAATTTTTATATTTTTTAAAAATTTAAAAAGTTGAACCCATAACCTTTGGTTACCTATTTCACGCTTCTAAGCAACTACACTAACACAACTTTTTGCATGTATTGGGTTTTAAATATAATTAAACTATTATCATGTAAAAGGGCATCTAACCCAAATAATATATATATATATGTATGTATATATGATATGTATGATATTTGATGGTGTATAAGAAAAATATTTTATGTATAGTGCAAAAGATATATATTATCTATGTATTATATATATTTTTTAAGTATATTAAATGTATATTATATATATTATTTCATTTTGATTTGATTAGCTGGTTCAACCACTTTTTTTCACCGATCCGGTTTAATCTGATTTTGAATAATGATGACATCAACATCCAGTTGAACTGGTTTGATTACATGGTTCAACCCGATCCGACCATTTCAACAAGGTTTCCGGTTCGATTTCAAAAACCTTGGGGTCATATGATGGGGTGAGATTCGGTGAGAGGCATGGGTCTTTGGTTCCACATGGTGTTTGTGGTTCAAATGAGGCTCGATGGTCTACGTGTGATATTGATTCTGATTTTCTAGATGCCTTGGAGGGTCTACGTGTCAAACTCCCATCTTTAGATCTTACATGTTTTGCTAACAAGGATACCGTCCCCCCTAAAACCCAGAATGCTTTGGCGAGTTCCTTTTTTAGCAAAATTGTCAAAGAAATTGAGGTTGAATTTGACATGACGACTAGACAAAAGACAATTTTTCGGTGCTTGCAATCTGACCATGCTCAAGATTTTCTTCTAGCTTTTCCTATTGATGGTCTTGGAATGCATATGTCACCTATTGAGTATCATACTATTCTCAGATATCGTCTAATGATTCCTCTATTCCCAATAGATGAGGCTTGTCCAGTATGCCACAAATCTTGCCTAAACTTCTTTGGGGAGCATGTCGTTCATTGAACTCTTAGGTTTTAAATACAGACATGATCTTGTCAGAGATGTCCTCTATGATATCCTCAAGAAGGATGGGGTTGCGTCAAAGAAAGAAGCACCTGTAAATTTTTTGTCTGATCCACACGAGGGGAGATCCACACTCAGACCGACGGATGTTTTAATTTTTGGTTGGACTGGAGGAAAACATGCATGTGTTGATTTAACTGGAGTGTCTCCATTAGTTGGTATGATAAAAAGTAATTTTACTGCGGGATACGCTGCAAGAAAGCTGCCTAAGCCAAAGTTGCGAAACATGAGAAGGCTTATATTGACAATCAACATGTCTTCATCCCTTTCGGATTTGATACCTTTGGGTTCTTAGTGTCTGAAGCTGTAGAGCTCCTTAAGAGGGTTCAGAAAATTATGCATAATAATGTTATGGTTCCCAGATCTATGGATGTTGTGTTCCGAAGAATTGGATTTGCCATCCAAAAGAGATTAGCGACGTAGCTTGTTGTCCGTCTCCCAACCGTTTCTTTGTAATCTTGATTTGGATCAATGATATAGAAAGGCTTTTAATTGAGGCACGAGGTGCAGAGAACAAAGCTCAAAGATGGCCTAGCATCGTCGGATCATGATGAACATGCAGTACATAAACCTCAACACAGGAGGATGGTGGCGATGCAAGCACTAACGTGGATCTGATGATGGAAATAAGGCGCGTCGAGGGCCATTGAATCAAGTCTTCCGGCCTAATCCTGCAGTAGCTGCTCCTCATGTCTCAGAGGTGGTGAACAAGAGTCCTACATGAGCAAAGAGGATGGGGGCTTGATGGGTTCCATGGCTGTGCATGACCTGGGAATTGGTCGAGGCAGAGGAGGTCTAGCAGAGAGAGAAGGGGGGTGATTCTAGGCATTGGAGGTATGCATGAAGGTGTTTAATGTACGCTGGAGGTGAACATATGTACTATGTAGTGAGTTGTCGAAGGGAGAATGGGTTGCGGGTAAAAGGGAAGAAAATAAAGAAAAAGGAAAGGGGAAGGACCAACCTAGAGAAGGTGGAGGATATCACATGGGAATGGAGCTCGATGGAGGATCTCTAGGTAATTTCTCAATGAAGCTATGCGGTATTGGTCGGAATCAAGGGATTTCGTTGGTGAGAAGTTAGGTCTTCGCTCAACCCCTCACACTCCTCTGTTTTCACCAGAGAAGGCAAGTGGGATTTCTATCTCCCACACGAAGGGAAAGGCTAACCCTGATCTGATATGAAGGTTGGAGCGGAGAGTGTGGTGAGTGGCTCGACGGTTTTGAGATGGTGGGACTTGGAACCGATATGATGAGAGCACAAATAAGAGGGAGGACAAGGTTGTCAATCGGTGTTCTTGGAAGCCTGGAGAGATGCATGACAAGGCAAATGAAAGTGGAAGGGAGACACGCAGTGATCGTGGACGATGTGGGAGAGAGATGAGGAAGAGGAGGAAGATGATCTCTAGGCTGTTGGATTGAGCTAAAAGAAGGTAACCTAGATGAACCCACATGGCGAGGCAAGGTATGAAGTGGTACCGGTTCAACCTCCATTAGATCTGGAGATGCAACAACTGTGGAAGAAGCACAACTAGAGGTTGAGCGACCACTGAATCAAAAGATCGAACAGTCAAGGAGCTAGGTAGAGTGAGATGAGGGAACGAGCCACGTGGTGCACCCAGAAGCGGCTAAGTGGCCTATTAGAAAAAATTGGAAAATGAAAAACAAAACTAGACTAAAAAAATTTTAAATGACCTCAAAATGAAAAATTTTCTTCCTAAAAATCAATCATCTCAATGAGGTCTCCATTTCATGAAAGACTCCAAACCTAAAAGTCTCACACGTAGAACTTGGTATTTTAGAGATATTTTAAATACAATAAAACAATGATTTTTTTGGCTTTTGACTTTTTTTTTCTTTTAATGAAGACTCTATTTACACACATTTATATACCTGTTACACTATTTTTTAGGGTTTTTTAGTAGAAGAAAAGTAAAAGAAACGTAAGTGAAAATCATGTACAATATGCACATGTTTATAGAAAATACCAAAGAGGGATTTTTATTAAGGTATAGAATAAGAAATCAGCCCATTTTTTGACACCCAATGAAGTGTTTATTAAAGCATTTTAGGGGGGTTTATTGAGTTGATTTCCTAGTTATTTAAGCTAAAATCAAGAAATAAAGAAGATGAATTATGGATTCATTGCATGGCCCCATAGTTGAAGCATGCCTCTATTTTTAAGGATGGACAACAAGATATTTGTGGTTGTACGTTTTTGAAGAGATTGCTTCTAAGTGCCGTTTTTGTTCTAAACAATCATCTACAAGTTAGGAAGTTTGCATTTGAGGTAGGGATGAGAACAGATACTATCAAGCCGTAGAAGGGGATTTTCCCCCGATATCAGCAATTGGTGAGATGCATCCCTTAGCATCTCGAATCCTTTTTCATTGTCCTCTATACATTAAGTAGTGCCTATTGAACTTCGAATTGAGGGTAATCGATTTGCCTTTGAAGTAGGAGGTCTAATTGATTTGGCTTAGCAACTCCTTATCACCCTCTATAATGTAGTCACCTTTTTCACATTGCATTGTTGAGATTCTCAAGTTCAGGAATACTTTACCCCTCATTTTATTTTGATCTTTCTATTATATTTCCAAAGCATTTGATTTCTCTTGTTGGTGTTTAAGTTTCAATTCCATAGGAAATTCCATCTAGTCATGTTTTTTTCCTTTATGACATATTTAGGCAACTTTAAGGTACACAAGAAATGATTGGCTAATGGTAAGGGTGGAATTTAGAAGAGTAGGCATAGTTGGCAGGGCCAGCATACAAGCTTTCAACCCTTCCATTTTGGACAAGGATTATTTACCAATGAGAGCTTTTAAGCATACATGCCTGATATTTTCCCAGCTAAAGTAATCCGAGTGCATGGATTGAATCAGAGAGATAAGTCACTTTTGATTGTAGGTTAAAAACGCTTCAATAATGAATCCATTTAGACTCAGGGCCTTGTGAGGTTTGGAATTTTTAATAGTCACCTTGACTTTAGATAGTTTGAATGGTAAGATAAGACCCTCCATATTTCAATTTGTCTTATGAAAGAGTTACTTTCCTAAGTTGTACCATAGATGTTTCTAACCTTCGTTACTATATAATTTTTTGTAGATGGTATGAACACCTTATTGTTAGGTTAGGGCCTATTTGGTTACTGGGTTGGGCTGAGTTGGGCTAGACTGGGGTATCCTCCTGTGAATAGTAGTTGTTTGGAGGGTTGGGATGGTTGGAATGATAATTTTGATGTGATGTGACATTTATTATGTGTTATATTAAATTTTTAAATGATTATAATATATTTTTTTATGTTAATAAGTGTATTGAACAAGGTTAAAAATCATTATACCAAAGAAATTGTAAGGTTAATAGAAGCAATCCCAACCCAGGAATGCAGGGTTGGAGCTGGAGGAATGCTAGGGTACCCGGGGTACCTTGGCAACCAAACAGGCCCTTAGAGTCCCCCCATGCCTGAAAAGGAAATTAGCTGAGTCGCTCAACAAATAAATGTCTATATCAAAAAATGTGTTCCTTGTAGCATTTAAATCCCCCATCTATACAAGTTGTGGCCACAGAATGTGGCCACGATAATTCCGTGGCCACTAGTTTCTCGTAGCCACAATCCGTGGCCAAAGTCTTCATATAAGAGTTGTGGCCACGATAAGTTCTGTGGTCACTTGTAGTGGCCACGGCATATTCGTGGCTAAAGAACTCTCGCGACGAGACTTGTAGCTACGGCTACTGGCCACGACGTGTCGTGGCCAGAGCTCAATTCTGTGGCCACAAACTCCATATCCGTGGGCATATTTCCGTAGCCACAACTTATTTTCCTTGTAGTGTAAGCATCGCTATGTGGACCGTTGCTAATGATATAACGACATATATGATATTCGTTGTTAATTTTGAGTACGAAAACTCATTTCGCAACGAATAATATCATCATTAAATATTTAATAACGGCTAATTTAGTAACGGACTTTTTCAAAACCATGACTATATCTCAATTTTGTTGTAGTGACCGTAACGTAGATATTTTGAATATAAGAAAGAAAGATTGTAACATCACAAAAATAATCCACATGCAATGTAGCCAAAGTGCAGTGGACAATTACAGTAAAAAAAGACCTTGACGTGGCCGGTCATGTGAATCCAAAATAATGGGAGCGATTACCATCAAAATATCTTTGTTAAATCAGAATATTATAATGAACAACTTCCCTGTACAAGCAGATAGTTTAAGCAGATATAAACACTAATACTTAATAGGAGGCAGCTACCACGTGGTTGCGTTGCTGACCCGCGGAGCACATGGAGAAAGTGACGAAGGCACAACGGCCCTAACTAACAGTCGCAACATGGCGGGGAACCAGTGCACATGGCATCCGCTGCCATGGTGCACCCTCGCACCTTTTTTTAATTTAATAGACTTGTGATTGGGATCCCCAACACACAAGGACTACGGCACATGTACCATTCACTGATGCGCACTACAAGATGAGATCCCCGTACTATGGACGGTGCCACATTCAACTCTCATCTGTTTTCTTTTTGAAGCCGTTGAGATCCTTCCAACTGCAGGTTCACATGCCTCCGAATTTGTGCACCAAGAATTCTTCTTCTTTTTTTATTAAAGGTAAATGAAGTTTGATTTCATTAATATTCCAGATAAAATGTACAATGGAAAAGCAAAAGTACAAGGTTACCTCGATTCAAAAAATCGCTGGGTGAGATTGAGATTAGAAATAAATAAAAAACAAGATCAATATGTCCTCTAAGATGCCCCTAATAAGAAGTCAGCCAGGCACACTCGACATTTTAGTCCATCGCAAGTTTTGTTCTCTCCAGATTCACCGGACAGTAACAACTAATGCGGTCCTAAGCCTTTTTCCCTTCTGGGCATCCAACAAGTGAAATCTTTTTATCCGAGTATGAGAGTTCTAGATGCTCTCCCATACCCATATAGAGGTTGTGAAAGCACCACACATACCTTTCCAAACATCAACCCAGTAGGGACCCTCCCTCAAAAAGATGATTCTTATACTCATGAGGGTGGTCACAAATCAAGCAGCCATTTTCGAAGCAAAAACATGGGACGATCTTTCCCGTCTGGGGATTTTAATTTTTACCATTTAATAGATGAATCACTTATGCTCAGGGACAGACTTTGATTTCCATACATCTTTCCACCATTCAGTATGAGGGGTTGTAGCACGAACAAGGTCATAGGAGGAGAGAAAAGAGAACCCCATTGGTGGGAAAGTTTAGGAGTAAGGACAAGATAGATTACCTAAAGCAGGAATCATGAGGGTCCTCGTCCTTGGCATAGCCTTTCACACCACAGAAGAACCGGATAGTATACATACATCCCAGAATGTCTCACCTCTCAATAATTTGGAGCGAAGGAATTCAGCCCATAGGGATCCATCTGCCATGAGAACCTCCAGACCCGAGAAACCTTGAAGGCTTTGACGAGTCTTATAGTTACCTTATTCTGAGAACCTCTTCCTCCTTTGGAAAACAAACATCCTTCCACGCAATCTCATGTCTCTTGTAATCTCGTAGGAAGTCTGAGCACATAGAAGAGATCCGTGAAATAGCTGAAGACGAAATTAGAGTACGATCAACCCAAAAGAGTGAGATACCGCAAATGACTGAGTTTAAAGCTGCATTCACCTTGCAATATATCAATATTTATCCTTCCAACCATAAAGATGGGCATGAATTTTGTCCTCTAGAGATCTAGTAGAGGAGTAGCCATCAAACTTGTGTTCAAGTCAGATGTGCATGTATTTAGTTGGTAGGGAGTCACTCACAAGTCCTGAAGTAAGTTCTAAATGAATTTACCTCTAGTTTTCTTTGTAGCCAACGAGATGGATTTTAGCAACATTCATTCTAAGACCGGACATGTCCCCGAAAGACTCCATAATCTCACGAATAGCCTTAAGAGTTTTAGCATTACTTGATAAAAAAAAGAAAAGATCGTCAGAATATATAAGATGTGTAGAGGCCAAGGTTCTTCCTCGACCTATGGGCTTGACTATACCTTCCTCCACAACAAGGTCCACCAAGAAAGATCAGGATCCCATAACCATTTAAGATTGGAGAGGGCTGAGAGGGTGATGAATCTCTAATTCACCATCTTTATTATTTCATTTTAGCTTAAATTCCTGACAAAATGCTTGTATAAATCACTAATTCTCATATCTTAATAAACCAACAACATCTATCAATATTCTATAACTATTATTTATTTAACACAAAATAAAATAATAAATAAGAAACAAAAAAGAAAGAATTCAAGGTTGTATATATGTACAAACGATACAAGTGATTCCTGACCTCAGGAGTAGGTTAATTATTGACTTACTTGACAAGGAATAAAGTAGGGGATATATGAACATTAACTTAGAAAATAATCTATGAAAACCGAGTTTACAATGTACATATTCATCACTTTAACTTTGTAAATATCTTGTACTATTTTATTTATCATCAAAATAACTTGAAATAAAAATATTTTATTCTTAAAACTTCCATATAATAATGTATACTAGATAATAAAAATATTTAAAAAAATAAATCATATACAGAATAAAAGATAATACTCAGAAAAAAGTCGTAAAATAAGAATTGAAATCTCAATGTTTACTTGATGTATCCAGGAAACCAAGCGGAGCGATCGTGAGGTCTCACAAGGAAGACCTCATTCATTGAAGTGACTGATGCAAAGCTCTATATATAAACCAACAATCAACCAAAAGTATAAGAATCAAGCAAAGAAATATGGAACGGGTTAAAATTTATTATAACCAAGATAAAAGTATATAGGGTACACGTATTCTGGGTGTCGAACCTCAGAGAGGTACAGAGGATAGACAAATAATTATTGTATAAAAAAAGAAGAAGCAAAAACTATTTTTTGTGTATTTTTAGGTTTTTTTATTTTTTGTGAGTTTTTAGTCATATTTAATTTTTATGTTTTTTTAATTTTATCTCTTTTTTGTTTTTAATTTTAAAATTTTTATTTTATTTTTATATTTTCTATGCCATAACCGATTCCAAGACCGAGTAAATCGAGTAGGGTTGTGCGTTAGGTAGCCAACAACTAGTGCAGAAGAGATAAATTTCTAAAGAAAAATATTTAGGAATTTGTCTCGAAACCGTTCTGATGACTTTCTAAATGGCGTTCTTTTAAGAACCTATTTGGGAATTTATCTCAAATTTGTTCGGATATTTTAATCATGAATTTAAGAAAACATCTAGATTTTATTGGGGTGTTCCCTACTTGCGACGCGCTACATCGCTCTAATGCAATGAGAAGTTGGCAAGGGTTGATACATTGCTTCCAGGATGTAGTTCAAATTTCGCAATAGTTCTCACATGAGGAACACATGCGAGTAAATAAGCTAGGTCCACCACAACGCCGTTAAGATGCAGTGCGAATGCAAGGGTTCTCGCATGATGGACACATGCAGGTAACGAAGTTAGTCAAAAAAATGTTGCAAAGGAAGTTGCAGATAGGTAGTTGGAAATATTGGAACTTTGACTAGAAAATCGATGGGGATAGTTGATGCAACGGAAAAAAGGAAGATTCAGATATTATGTCTACAAGAGACAAAATGGGTTGGAGAGAAAGCAAAGGTGATTGAGATGGCAAGCTTTAAACTTTGATATTTAGGTAAAGATAAGGGAAAAAATAGTGTTGGAATGGTTGTTCAGAAGGATTTGAAGGATGGTGTGGTTGAGGTGCAAAGATCTGGGGATGGATTATATTGCTAAAAGTAGTGCTCGAAGAAGAAATTTTGAATATCATCTCAGTTTATGCATCACAATTGGTTTAGATGATATGATTAAATAAGCTTTTTGGGAGGATTTGGATAAGATTATG
The DNA here is from genome assembly GCA_037367405.1 of Ottelia alismoides. NCBI lineage: Eukaryota > Viridiplantae > Streptophyta > Magnoliopsida > Alismatales > Hydrocharitaceae > Ottelia > Ottelia alismoides. The sequence goes on along the minus strand of JAZKJV010000560.1, from coordinate 1,000,901 downwards.
CAAGGAATCCCATACAGAGAGATGATTTTCCTAGGTGGAGATCTTAATGGATATGTGGGAAAGGATGCTTTAGGGTATGCTAGTGTTCATGGAGGATATGGTTTCAGGGACAGAAATGAAGTGGGAAAAGTCTTTCTGGATTTTGTAACAGCTTACAATCTTTTCATCGCAAATACTCTCTTCAAGAAGAGGGAGGAGCATTTAATTAGTTATAAGAGTGGCTCGACTAGAACACAGATAGACTACTTTACGTTGAGAAGAAGAGATCGATTGTATTGCAAAGACCGCAAAGTAATTACATGAGAGAGCCTAACCACCCAACATCGCTTGTTAGTCATGGATGTGAAAATAAAAATGCTAGTAAAGAAAAGGAGAGTTTCAAAGATCACTATAACTAGATGGTTGAATCTTCAATTGAAGCAATCAAGCTTCATGAAAAAGGTTTTAGAAGACCTATCTGGGGATTGTAAGGAAGTGCTAATGAGATGTGTGAGGCGGTAACATCTTTTATCTGAAGGGTAGTCAAAGAGATGTTAGGCGAGTCAAAGGGAGGGGCTCCAGGCCAAAAAGGAGGCCTGGTGGTGGAGTGGAGGGGTGCAAGAGAAGTTCAAAATAAAAATAACTTGCTTTTAAGATATGTTTAAGATAGAACAGATGAAACTCTCACAAACTAAAAAATATCTAAAAAGGAAGTAAAGAAGGTGGTAAGAGAAGATAAGTCAAAAGCATAAGAAATTTTGTACAAAAATATCGATTCTAAGGAGAGTCAGAAGGATATAATCAGGCTGGCTAAAGCAACAGAAAGAAATACCGAAGATCTTTCTTAAGTGAGATGCATTAAGGATGAGGAAGGTCACATGCTTGTTACTCAAAAAGATATCGAGACTAGATGGAAGCAATACTTCCATAAGGTTTTTATTATAGGGAAGGAAATAGAGAGATCACTTTGGAAAATATATCTAGTAGTGAAAGTTACTTGAATCATGTAAGCTACAGACAGATACAAAGGAAGGAAGTAGTGGAGGCATTGAAGGTTATGAGACATGGGAAAGGTGTAGGACATTATGACATATGTGTAGAAGGTTGGAGATTTTTATGTGAACGTGGTTTGACTTGGTTTATAAATTTATTCAATGTTATTTGGCTAAGCAAGAAAATACCTAAAGAATGGAGGAGAAGCATCATGGTGCCCCTTTATAAGAACAAAGGAGACACTAAAAAATTTTCAAATTATAGAGGTATCAAGCTGACGAGTCACACTATGAAATGTTGGGAACGTGCGATCGAAAGAAGGTTGATGCAAGCTTCCAAAGTAAAAGAAATCCAATTCGTATTCGTACCAGGTCGCTCAACTATTGAAGCCATCCACTTGCCGAGGAGAACAATGAAGATTTACAAAGCTAAAAGAAAGGACCTCCATATGGTTTTTATTAATTTAGAGAAGGCTTATAATTCTGTCCCATGGGAGATATTGTGGAGAGTTTTGGAGAAGAGACAAGTACCTATCATATGCATTAGCCTCATAAAAGATATGCATGATAGGACTTTATCTTGTATAAGGATACCATATGGGAAGATTGATTGTTTTTACATCAACACCGGTCTTCATCAAGGTTCAACTTTAAGTCCATTCGTTTTTACTTTGATTATGGATGAGTTGATAAGTCACATCCAAGATGAGATACCTTGGTGTATGTTATTCGCTGATGATATTGTGTTAATTGATGAACAAGAGATGGAGTAAATGAGAAGCTTGAGGTCTGGATACATGCTTCGGAGACAAAAGGATTTCGTATAAGTAGGGTTAAGACTGAATGTATAGAGTGTACTTTTGATGGAAGCAATGGTGAAGGAATCGATGTTAAGATTGGTTATGATAATATTTAGAAGAGAGATTCTTTTAGATACTTAGGATCTATTTTGCAACATGAGGGAGAAATTGATGGAGATATTACAAATAGAATAAATTCATGTTGGTTAAAGTGGAGAAGAGCCTCTAATGTTCTCTGTGATTAGAAAAATTCCTTTGAAAAATCAAAGAATGTTTCATAAAATAGCTGTGAGACCTCTACGGATTTGAATGTTGTCCTGTGAACCATAGACGTGTAGAAAATGTCAGTAACAGAAATAAAAATGCTAAGGTGGATGTGTGGACACACATGTAAAGATCATATTCGGAATGATGCCATCGGAATGAAAGTGGGTGTAGCTCCAATCGGAGATAATATGCGAGAAAACCGCTTAACGTGATTTGGCCTTTTGCAAAGGACGTCAGTTGATGCATCGATGAGGAGATGTGGGTTTTGGAATGTTGAGCCGTCTAAAAGAGGGCATAGAAGACCAAAGAAGTGTTGGAATGAGACTATATGAAGAGTCTGATATCGAGAATGATCCAAGATAGATATGAATGGAGGCAAAAAATCCATGTAGCCTACCCTAATTAAAGTGGGAAACAACTTTGTTGTTCTTGTTTTATATTTTTCTAATTTCTAAATCTAATTTTCTTTTTTAATACACAATAAATGTATATATATATTACCATATATATAATATTTGTAATATAAGGTATATATATATTATAATAAATATGTAAAAATTTTACAAATAAAAATATAGTCCTTTTATGTTTTAAGGGATTTAAAAAAATTTAGGGTATTTATAATAATTAATAATAATATCAACTATATATAACTATATACATGTAAATACTATAATATATAGGGTATTCTCCTTATAAATATAGTTATATATAGTTAAAAATTACAAAATAAAATATTTTTGTATTTTTCAAATATTCTTCTATTTTTGTGAGTTTTGGGGAATTTTCGATAAATTTTATCTATTTTAAAAAAGAAAGATGCTCCAAACCACAGTTAGGAAGTATATTAAAAAAAAGAAAATAGAAAAATACATTTTTTTTGTTTTTTAAAATATTTTCTAATTTTTAGGGTTAGAGTGGGTTTGCATTTTTTAGGGTTTTCTTTTCCTATTTTTTTGTGATTTTTGGCTATAGCTATTTTATATAGTGATATAGTATATATAATTTTTTAAGAAATTTTCAATGTTTTTATAATTTTTTTTGTATTTTTATCTCCCAACAAGGAATATATAACACTAAAATGATTCGTAATAAATTGAAAATGCATTAAAAAGAACGTGAAGAAGCATTATTCCAAGCACATTCAGTAAAGTTTTTGCAATTTGTAGAGAAATGGAGCTATTTAATCAAAAAAGAAATGCATAAATTTAACTAAATAGAAATTGAAGGGGTATTTTTGCAATATAATATGATATCAGGGGATTACATGCAAAATATAACAAAGTTTTTAATGTAATATACATATTTTAGTATTAAATCTAAATATCCAATCCTAGGTGGGATGGGTAGAAAATAGCCAACTCACGTGAATCGCTATTGAACAATTATTTTCTGGGTTTTGATTTATGAGAATTACTTGCAGTGTCGTTGCAACCCTAAAAATACCTCAACACAAATTATTGTACTTTATTGACAACTCAAGTCAACAAACAAGAAAAAAGAATGAAAGAACGAGAAATATGAGTGCTATTTATTTACTTGTATAACGTACATGATCAAAGTCAGGGAGGCTATAAAAATCCTGAGGGTTATTAAATCAATGAAAGAATTAATAAAATACAGAGGAATTTTCTATAAAAATTATGTATGGTTTTTTATTTTTGATTTTTTAATTCTTATATAATTTTAATTTTTTAATTTTTAAATTTTTAAGATTTATTTTTTCATGATTTTTAATTTTTAATAGTTTTTTTAATTTAAAATAAAAGAAAAGAGAAATGAAGAAAAAAATAAGAAAAGAGAATGAATATAACTATAGGATTTTTATAAAGAGGTAAAAATGCATAGAAAATTTAAATAAAATTATTTTGTATTTCTGATAGAATTTTAATTTTATAAAATTTTTTTATTTTTAATATTTATTTTTTTCTGATTTTAAATTTTGCAATTTTTTTATTTTTTAAACAAAATAAAAGAGAAATGAAGAAAAAGAAACAGGAAAAAGAGAATGAATGTAACTTGATTTTTACAAAGAGGTAAAAATGCATAGAAAATTTAAACAAGATATTTTTTATATTTTTATGTTTTCCAGAATTTTTAGATTTTTTTAAGACTTTTAAAAAAATAAAAAATTAGAAATAAAGTAAACAGAACATAAAGCCATTATTTTTTGAATATTTGAAATAACAAATGAAATCAAAAGTTAATGAAATATAAACAAAAAGGAAAAGAAATTTCAATATTTTCTAGAATTTATTTTATATTTTTTTTAAAATTTTTATGATTTCTATGCACTTTTTTTACGTTTTGAGCATTTTATGATTTCTTTAGTTTTTATGAGGAATTTTAATGCAAAACTGGTAAAGAAACTAAAAGAAATGAAAATAAATAGTTAAGATTTTTTTATATTTTTACAAAAAATTATTTTTTATTGATTTTAAATACAAATAGAGATTTTTTTATAATTTTTTTGAATTATTAAAAATAATAAAATAATGAAAATGCAAAACCAAATTGTGGACGAAAGATCTAATTAACATAAGGTCACCTTGATTTTTGCGTAATTTTTAAAATGTTCTAATAATTTTTATTTGATTTTTAGCATGCAAAATAATTGCAGATGCACATTGGTATGGATGCAAATATTTATAGTGTGTGTACTAAATGATAACCATGTTGAAAATACTAGGTGAAATATGTAAATTGTCCAAAATACGCGTGCTTCTATTTGAGTCACGTTGGATTGGATTTAATAGCAATAAAATAGTTTTAGGGACTAAATGATAACTCAAAACATGCATAGTCCTTTATTGCAATTTTCCAAACATAAAGTGCGAAGCACCTTGAAGCTCAAATGGGACTTGAATGCAAATAAAATAAAAACCAAGGATAGAAGTACAAATGTTCAAATTGTAACATGCAGACACATGTCCAAAAGGACTTATTTACAAAATAAAATAAAAGCGAGGGTCGGGGCACAAGTATGCCCTTGATCCACGTGGTCTGATCGATGGGTGGATGGTGTTGAATCTATGATCGGATGGTTGAGGATGAACGTTCTCGAGCGATGAGGATCAGATATGGAGCTTCTATCGAGGGCTGATTTTTGATGCAGATCCAATGCTCTTGATGCAAATTGGAGTGGAGTACCTGATCGGATGGTGAAGAAGGTGGTTGGAAGAACAGACTTGAAGGTCGACTCTAGTGAACTCTGATCAAGCAATACTTGCTCGATCTCCATCCACAATGGCTCCTGAGGAGTACAGTTCGATGCTATGATTCTCCTCTGTCGATCCAAGGACTCCATAGCAGTCAGTGACGACTAGAACATGATCTGGAGATTGAATAGTGGGAAGCTCCAGGTGGACCTCTAGTTGGTGTGATTCTCTCCCATGTTTTCTACAAAGACTTGTATACACTCGGAGGCAATGCTCTGACTGGCTTATTGATGAATAAAAGAGGGAAAATGGTGAGAGAGTGGGAGCTCCGATGATGGTGGTCGGAGTAGGAGCCAAACCTCAGATCTGGGCTAATCTGAGGGTGATTAGATGGTGGAAGAGGCAGAGAAGGATCTAGTGAATGTAGTCGTGGGGTTAAGGTTTGTTGAAGCTGTCTAGAATCCCTCCTATTTTGCGGATCGAAGGATGAAGATGACGACCGATTTGGCTAAGTACAGGAATTAAAAGCAAAATGGAAATGCTAAAATAAATAAACGTCAATTGTGATGTTAACTACGATGAATGGATGAACTAGATTGCCTCAATCCGCTACGCGAGGAGGAGAATCAGAAACACGATGGAGCTCCGCTAGAAGCTCAACTCATGTAATGGATCTCAAATCTCCACATTTCTCTCGTATTCTTGTTCGAAGGAAATCAACCCCAATCACTAGTCTAGATATATGACTCTGACGTGTTTAAAAATTCAAATCGCTAGCGACTCGAGGTGAGATCTTAGGATCTACTGAGCGAGCGATTGAGAGGTTTGAATAGGCAAAAAGTTTTGAGAATAAAGTGGGGATTGTTAGAGATCAAGGCATGGGGGAAAATTAGGAGAAAAGCATGTTGGCGAGATGGTTAGTGGGAATTTCGGGTGACCTGAGCAGTTGACCCGGGCCAACAAACCCGGGTCGACCAATCAGGGTGCGTGCATGAAGAAGCCAAAATAGACTAGACGATAAAAAACACAAAAAGTTAAATAAATTAATTAAAAATAAATAAATTTGAATAATGAAATAATGTAAATAAAAAATGTTAAGGATTTTATACAGTTAGTTTAGGTTATTTTTAATTAATTAAATATGGTATTTACAAGGGTTGAAATGTATAAAGTGTATTATTCAAAGGTGTGTATGCCTATATATAAAAGGTTTTGAATTTTAAATATTTATTTATACAAATGTATATATAATTTTATATTTTATTAATTTACAATATTTTACAAGGGTTTTAATGAATTTTTATTTGATTTTTAGGAATTAATTTATTAGGTTTAATAGATAGGTAAATGTACAGTATGTACATAGTGATATGTATACAATACAAACGTGATTTTATTTTTGTTGACTTTTGATTTTGTGATTTTTATTTGTATTTTGTAATAATTCAAATATAATATTTACAAATATGTACAAGAAAATAAATAATTAAATAATGTACATAGTATACATAGGTATTATATACAATAGTACCCTAATTAGCCACATTTGACAACTTAACTCCGATTTTTATGAAATCAACTCCATTTTAAAATTTATTTAATTTGGAGTAAAAGTGAGCTTGATGAAATTTGAGTATTGGAGAAGAATATATTGATCTTACAAGTTGAGCTTTACAACTTTTTCAGAGTGTTGTCATTTATACAACTTGCAGTTATTTTTATTATTAACAAAAGATTTTTATTCACAATTTTAAAGAAGAAATTATTATTATTTAAAAGAATTTTGTGATAAATAAAATAAATAAAAGAATGTGTAGTATATACAATATTGTACAGATGATGAATATATACAAGTGATACATGATATTCCAGAATTTTTGGTATTTTGGTCATTATCTCCCCCTACTTTATTCCTTGTCGATCAGGTCAAGTCTTGACCTTATCTTGGGGTCAAAGTTAGCCTGTATCTATTACATATATACAATCTTTGATTTTCTTTATTTTTCCTTTATTTATTTATTTATTTTAGGTTAAAAATAGTGATAAATATAAAATATTTACACAAGAATGTTAGTCGGAAAAATAAAGGATTTAATGACATTTACATGTATTTTATTAGGTAATTTTAGCTAAAAAATAAAGATGATGAAATGCAGATTCATTAGGCGCCATGTAAGTCGATGTGGCATATGTTCTAAATGTAGTATACAGGAAGAGCAGGGGTCTGGGTGCAACTTTTACATAAAGTTTGAATGTAATAAAATATTTACATGATCAAATATTAAAGTCACAAAAGGAAAGCATTTCTAATAAATTTACCCCTTTACTTGTGCGCCATCTGATGACGAAGGTTGATCCACGTGGATAATCGGACGATCCTGGAAGGGCAGCGCCTCGATTAATCTTAACATCCCAGATTAGATCTGGGTCACGCCTTGGATCGAACGACGAGGAGAAGGACTGCACGAACACAGAAGTACTCGCTACTAGTGAGTTTGACTTGACGCTCCTGCTCACTTCCCGGTCTCCACCTCTTTGACTGAACGACTCTCCTCATTCCTAGCATCCTTGCGCATCTTACATGTGCCTTTATAGGATTCAGTGCTCCAATGAAGTGGCCATGGAGGTCAGTTGACCTAGAGTTCTTATTCAGAGCTTGGTGGAGCTCCAGGTTGATTTGTCTGTCGTGGAGCTGCACCAAAATAATAAGGGACTCGAGGGCTATCTCCTTGACCCTCTATTGAAGCTGCAAAAGCATAGGGTAAAGGGAATGGAGGAAGCTCTGACGAAGCATTTCCTTGCATGAATCCCGAGGGAAACATGTGGCTATAATGGAGAAGCCTTAGGGGAAGATGATTGAGGTGGAAGGGGTCAGCACAGTGGACAGATATTGTGAATTTGGTACTGGAGATGAAAGCCCTATAAATTTTGATTTTCAAAATTACGCTAAATGCGTGATTTAAAGACCTACTATACAAATGTGAGAAATAGAGACGTACCTAGTAGCTCGACAAGATCAAGAGCTTGGAGTAGGTGAAGTGTCGCTGGAGGGGAGGTCTGGTGAACATGGATCTTGCTCTACAGCTCCTTATCCACGCTACAAAGGGTCGGCGTCCTTCCTGTTGTCACAGGGAGTCAACAGGCATCTCCAATGGGGATTACAAAGGCTGAAAAGGGATCAAAAAAGGAAAGAATGCCAAAGGGGGTATCTCATGGGAGTGTGTTCCAACCAAAAAAGTGGTGAAACGATGGGTGGATCGAGGGAGTAAGTAAGGATTCTAGCATGGGTGAGGGAGAAGAATGAAGGTGATACTGTTTGGTGGAGGTCTCGAGGGATATGGAAGAGAGGTGGAAGCGTAAAAAATCAATGAAGATGAGGGTATCAGAGGTTTTGATAAGAAGGGAGGCAGGGACCGGACAGTTGACCGGGGGTCAACAGTCCAAGGCCGTTGGTTGGTCCACGTGGACTAACCAGAAAAAGAAAATAAAAATTGCTTGTTAATTCAATTAAAATTAGAAAATGATTTTATTAATTTTTGACTAAAATAAAAAATGTTTGCAATATTCTGTAGTATTTAATTAAAATTTTATTTTTTCGTAAGGTCAATTATTATGTGTTACTTTTACATATGTATATATAGGTATTTATACATGTATTTTATATATTTAATTTTTTTTATATTTTATTATTATATATTGGTATTTTATATATTTATACTTATTTAAGCTCACATTTAGGTATTTTTATTGTATTTTTTGGAGTTGTTTATTTACTTAAATAAATATGCATATTTGTTATATAGGTACTCAAAGTATAATTCATATGTATATTAAAGTACGTTTATGTATTTATTTATTTGATTTTGAATGGTTTTATTTTAATTTAGTTATGGACATATATTTTAAGTAATATTTACAAGATTATAAAAATATAAGGGATTGAAAAATATAAAGAATAAATATATTGAATATTTTATACATTTGTGCTGCATAATGAGGGTCCCAAATCAAACTTTTGCATCTTAACTCCAAACTCAATGAAACCACCTTCATTAAATAGCTTATTAAATTTTATGAATAATAAAGTGAGTTTGTTCAATTTTGATACAACATAGAGAAGATATAGGTCTGCAAAGTTTTGTTTGTGCCTTTTTATTTTGTGTTTGTGTCCCCGGCTCACCGTGCTTCTTTAGTGAAATAAAAATTGTATTTTTCTTTGTACATGTTAAAAATGTATTGATTTAATGAATAAAATGAGAAAAATAAAATAGGTCCCAAACTATAATTATTGACCTATAAACTTAGGGGTTTTGAGTGTATTCTCTGTATAATTGGTCGCCATATCTCCCCTACTTTTTTATTGTCGACCAGTCATCATGATGAGTAGGTTTAGGGGGATAGGGTCACTCAGTGTCTTTGACACTTCATTATTATTATTTCTTTCTTTATTCTTTTATTTTGGCCATAATATTGTATTTTTTACAATCTATGATACAATATTTATACAGTATTAATGGTAAATTATTGAGTGTTTATTTTCAAAAATTAATTATATAAACAAGTATTAGCTAGGTTTTAAGGTTTTTCACAAATTTTCACAAATTAATTGTCAATTTTTAGGTGTTTATTTCACAAATTAATTATATAAACATGAATTTAGCTAAGGTGTTAAATCTTTTCACAAATTTTCCAAATTAATTGTGAATTATTGAATGAAAGAATAAAGGCGATGAATTGGAGATTCATCACCCCCTATACTTGCCTTTGCTAGTCCTTAGCAAACATTTATGCAATAAGTGCAGAAAAGAAAAATAAAGAAAAGAAAAAGAAATAACTTTGAACAGATTTTGACATTTAAACTTGTCTTGATAAAGTGAAAGTTTGGAGCTCAATTAAAACCTTTGGATTCTTTGTTTGTTGAGAACCGCATTAAGGTTAGGAATTATGATACAACAAACTTTAGGTTCCACAATCCTATTATTTACTTCTCTTCACAGTCTGGTCAGAATCATTCTTTCAGTCGCATATTCTTGCAACCTTGAAATGATAGAACCATGTGTGTGAATTTTTCAACTCTTCCTAAACAAAGCACTAAACCATAAAGGTGTCTGCTCTTCTAATAACTCATCATCATAGATACATATATTTCCTTCTAAGATCAAGTTCTATCGATCTTTACAGCCGAAGTGGGGAGAAGCTAAAAGAAGGAGAAGAGAAGTGGGAATGGGCTAGTGTAGTCTGCATTACCTTGTGAAGCTCGGTCAGTGTAATCGAGTCTTCACCAAAAGCAGATTTTTTTTAATGTCAACTTTTTATGGAATTTTTGATGTAGGATTCTCTGGATATTTTCTTTGATTTTGCTTTGCTATGCATTCTATCTTGCGCCTTGGTGGATCTAACATCGTTTGGTCCGCCTATTTTTGGGGGTCTTGGAGAAAGTTACGACAACATACCATTCCTCATCTGAAGCATTATCTCAATCCATTTCCAGTCTTTAGATATCATTGCTACCAAAAGAAGTAGGTTAGAGTACATGTTTCGGTAGTACCCAAGAATGATTCTTGAGCCACCCTTGACGAAGCGGCCTAGCATCATCCTGACTTAGACTCCAAGATTTTCAACAATCATTGGATTGAGCTAGATGTTAAGTGCAAGGCTTTTGAACAAGCCATTGTCTCAATAATCATACAGATGATATAAAGAGTTCTATTTAGATACATTGAATCAACTCATGGACATAGTCTCATGGAACCTAAGGAATTAAGTCAAGGCTACCTGAAGCATCTTCAATTCCAGTCCTTAATGGGTTTCTCTGAAATTAAGTGTCTTAGGGTCTCTACTAAGCTCCAATCTTCTGACTTTATTTTGACTTGTTCAACTGACTAGATTATTTTGAAAAATGTAGATACTATGTACAATGCAAGAAAATATTTTTGTGAAGTAATTTTCTAGTTTTGAACTTATTGTTGGGTTTCTGAACAAAAAAAATCAAATTTTTATGTAGTTTTAAAAACATTTTGCAAAATTTCATAAATGTTTGGTTTTATAATTTTTTTGGGATTTTTGAGAAATAAAAGTGTTATTACAATAATTATGTATAGATATTTACACGGGAGTGCGTATGTATTGACAAGAATTAATCGAGGAATTTACACTATCTATTTACAGGAATTAAGTTAGTAGTTATTTTCAGATTTTTGTATATAGAGTATGTAAAGAATTTTTTTGCTTAAATTATGTACAAAGTTCTCAAAATAATTTTAAAATATTTTAACATTATTTTTGATAAATATATTTTGCAAATAATTTGAAAATATTTTTTTATAAATATTTACAAAACTTGAAAATCATTTTGCAAAGATTTTTCAAACAATATGTATAGATTTTTCAAAATATTTTGTAACTATTTTCCAAATCATTTGCAAATAGATTTTCAAAACATTTTATTCAAACAAGTAAAAGAAACTTTGATAAACAAAACATTTCTATAAAGGTTTGAAAACATGTTAAAAAATATCTTAAAATAGTTTCAAAAGATTTTCCAAAGAATTTTCCAACCATTTTTCAAATATTTTGCAAAACATTTTGTACCATCTTATTAGCCGTAATTACAAATATTTTTTGAAAAAAACTTTACATATATTTTACAATGTATTTTTCTAGTTTATTAATGGTATATTCCGAATTATATAGTAAATTAGCCATATTATTGCAAATACGAACGTACAAGTTGTACGAGTTACGGCTAAAGTATCTACAATGTCTATACGACCCCTCTATACTTAGCTTGAGCTATGTCCTCAAAGGCCAGAGAGAAAAAGGAAGACATAACTCATGCTAAATTTAGGAAAGTCTATACCACAATGATTAAAAATGAAGAATGAGAAGTCGGTCATCCCCCTTATACGTAGGATCAATTAATACTAAGTATAGCAGGCTGCATACAAAATTGGGATGATTGAGGATCAGAATGTATGAAATCAATTGACTCGGTTTGTCCCCCTGTACTTACGATAAAATATCCCTAAGTATAGACAAAATGTCAACAATTGGGCAACACGTGAAAGAAAGAGTAATGAATAACCCAAGGGCACTCACCCCCTATACCTAGGATGAAGCATATCCTAAGCATATCATTGATGATTAGGGTGAGGGAAACATGGAAGAAAGAATTAGAAGAATGAAAATAAAAAAGAAGTAAAGAGGGAAATTTAATATAATAGAAGATATTTATAGGAGTATTGTCCGGCTCCACTGAATCTTACATATTCTATGATGCCCAGGAATGTGTCATGCTCTAAGTACGGCGTCAACAACTGACAGTTGACTATATATGAAGGGTTGTGCATCAGCTGACAATTTTGATAACAATACATTCCATTATCATGCACGGTGGTGACTCTGTACGGACATGTCCATTTGCTGTTTAATTTCCTCGAAAAATATTCAATTTCGTGTCAAACATCCAGACTTTCTGTCTAGGTTCAAAGGTCTTTCTTCTGATGTGTTTATCGTGCCAGCGTTTGACCTTCTCTTTGTACATCAAGCTGTTGTTATACGCATAATCTTTGAATTTCAGAACACTATTGAGATTTAGTTTTCTTTGTTGACCACCTTTTCATGAGTCGAGGTTTCATATATTAACTAACCATAATGATTTGTGAATCAATTCAACTAGAAGGTGGTATGGCTTTCTGTAGACAAGGCAATAGGGAGACATGCCCAATGGAGAATTATAGGTTGTTTTGTATGCCTAAAGAACTGAGTACAGAAGTTGTGACTAGTTCTTTTTCTCCAGTCTCACAAGTTTCTGTAATATCGTCTTGATTTCTCTGTTAGATAACTCTGTCCAGATATTTAATTGCAGATGATAAGGAGATGTGACTTGGTGATCGATGTCGTACTCCTTCGTTAATTTCTTAACCTCCTTATTAATGAAGTGGGTGCCTCCATCTTAAATCCGCATCTTTGGAATTCCAAACTGTGAAATAGTGTTATCATTCAGAAATCTGCAGACTGCTATGATTCTACGGCTCGAGTTGGAATGGCTTCCACCTATCGACTTACATAATCAACGATAAGAAGAATATATTTGTAGCCTAGATAATTAAATAAATTAAGTATTAATTGAATTCGTAAGTTAGATAATTAAATAAATCAGGAGCATTGTTTGTGCTTGTGCATTCAGTTTCTGTTGCATTGCATCATAGTTTTCCCATGTAATCTAAACACATAAAATGATTTGAAAATTACATGCATTGTATTTGTTGCAGCTTGCTTGACCTAGATAATCTAGAATTTTATCTAATAGATATTTGACACCTAGGTTAAATCAGAGAATTGCTCGTATACTTGTGTTCAACCCAGAACTTTCCTAGGTTGTAAATTTAAGCCGTGTCCTTCTCGTGGAGATCGTTGGCTTGGTTCTGTTGATTGCTATCTGGCACGTGCTACAACGAGCATTGATTATCTTAGCCGATTAGAGCTTCATCAGGGGTTACGGTGTAGAAAGAGGGATTAAGTATGAATTGAAGCTTGAAGAAGAAGTTAAATAGAAGAGGTGAGGGGTTATCTTGTAGAATGGATTATGCTTATATCGATAAAGATCGATCGAATATGAAATTAGGGTGTGATTCATGGATCTATGATCGATATAATTCGTTAAGAGTGAGCGATGATTAGATGATTACATTGAGAGGAAAAATGCGGAAAAGACAGGTTCTGAATACCTGGGGGCGAGGGGAAGAGAGAGAAGATGTTGACTAAGGGTGAACATTTCTTAGAATGTAACTCGTCCACGCCAGCCCGCTAGAAGACAAAATAAGAAAAAAATATAGAATAAATCTAAATAAATCCGCTATGTATTTTATTAAATAAAAGTTGAAATATGAAAATGTTTGTAATTTAATAATATATTTTTTCTATAAGTTTTATTTATTTTTACAACCTCATTTGTTATGTGTTGGTTTTTACATGCACATTTATAAGTATATTTACCTATATGTTAAGTATTTTATTTTTTGTGTTAATTTTATTATCATATAAATATAATTTATATATTATTAGTACAATTAAATACATATTTATAATTTTTTTATTTTTCTTGGTTTTATTTACATACATAAATAATTGCATATATGTACAATGTAGGTATAACAGACCTATATATTTTACTCTATTTTTATTTTGATGCATTTTAGTTATTTTATTTTATCTTTGTATTTTTAATGTTCTTAAATTAATTTCAAAAATTTAAATATAAGAATAGAAAAATTATAAAGAATATATTATATGCATAAAATATACATGATTATAGTACAATGAGACCCCAGAAAGCTAGCTTTTGCATCTTAACTCCATTTGAATGAAACCACTTTCATTATATGGATAATTTAATTTGAACTACAATGGAGGTGAGTTTAGTGAATTTTGAGTTAATATGAAGAAGAAATTTGATCTGAGAAGTTTTATTTAAAGCTTTTTCATCTGTGTGTCCCATGTACATAGTGCATTATTTTTATATGCAATTATTTTTATAATTTCCTATGCATTTCACATACAAGTTTCATGTTGATCATTTTGTTATTTGAGGTGTATAAAAGGTAAAATAAAATGGAGAAAAAATGTCTTATTTGTAAGATAAATGATTAGGGTTTTATCTGTAGAGTAGATCCTTATCTCCCCTACTTTATTCCTTATCGATCAAGCCATATTGTCTTAGTTTTAAGGTTTAGGATCATTTAATATCTTTGATACTTCATTAATTTTTCTTTTCTTTTCATTGTTCTTTTATTTTAGATTTAAACACACACACACACACACACACACACATATGATAACTATAAACAAATCATGGATGTTAAGTTGTACAGGATAGCTCTATTTACATGCGTTTTGATAAGGATTTAAATGCAAAATGAAGGAATAAAGGTAAATGAATAGCTAATCATCAAGGACGAGCTATAAGAAGGTATAATAATAGATTTAACAGAACTTTAGTAATGATCAAAGTGTTGCCTTCTTGGTGGTTGCTCACCCACCTTAGGGGTAACGATGAGCTAAATCTGAAATATGTCTTAAATCATAATTAGTAAAATCAACAAGATAAAAGTTGAAGTCTTGTTGCATCATCGTGTGCGTTAATTTGTGTTGTTTTGCATTTTGGTTGTGATGCATATGTGATATTGCATATTCACATCGTTCCCTCTTTTTTTATTTGTTTTCATCGAATCTCTTCACTTCTCTTGTTTTGAGGATGGCAAATTGAATACCTTTTTGCTCAGACCTTGTGTCCCTAATTTACATGATCTGTTCTATTCGTTCTCTCGATTTCATCAAACCTTGGATATCTTTCTTCCTGAGTCTTTCACTCTTACTTTCCTCTCTTCTCTTGAAACCGATCAACCCCATGTCTATTCTTAGTTGTCGAGGTTGACCCTTGCCTTGGAAATCTCTTCTTCCCCCCACCATCACCCAATTCTAATAAGAACCCCTTTCTCTTTATGGCAAATTTCAAGATTGAGTTTGAGAGCCAATTCAGACTTTCTGAATGGCGAGAGAAGTTCCTGCATATGATGACATGACTTCTAAGTTCCTTTCAGAACATGACAACTCATATATAAGAGCAGTAAAGAGTACATAGAGTAAAGAGTACATAGATAGCTGAGGGCATAGCTATTGTTGTCGAGGTTGAATCAAAAAGTTGTGGTTGGAGGAGGACTAAGAGGAGGGGTTGTTCAACCATCTATGACAATACTGACCATGAGAGATGAGTGCAATATAGGGCCAAGGTGGTGTGGAATGCCTATCCACACTCCATGAGCCTTCTTGCTCAAGTCATTTATTTCCATCCTTCCCAAGTTCTGTGTGAACACATCAGAGGAGCCTTTTTCATTTCTCAAGCAATTTGAGATGATCTATGGAACTTTGAACCATCCCTATGTAAGATAAGACAATATAATAATGAGAGACTTCCCATTTCCCATTATGGACAAGGCAACATTTTGGCTAAACCACTTACATCAAAAGAATGCAACCTAAGTTATTTTGGGAGACACATTCTTGAAGAAATTTTATCCTCTCAGTCACGCTAATCAAATGCGGAGTTTGATCGCCAACTTATCCAAATTATTGCACGAGCCTCTTCATGAGGCTTGGAGCCATTTCAAGAATTTAGGATACGTGCACATATCATGACACCACGAAGGCAGTATCAGCCTAAAGTTTCTTTAATGGATTAAATCGTGAAATCTAAGGTTGGTAAGTGCTTCCTGTGGAGGAAGCATTCCGAATCATTATGATGCATCCATATGGACCATCTTCAGAGAGATGACAGAAAATAATCGCACTTATATCAATCATAAAGGTGTACAAAACAGGACAACCACATGCTGATACGAAGAACCAAAAGGTTGTGAAAATGTTTGAGCAGGCAAATCAGGAGATTACTAACATGGGAATTATTTATGATCAACTAACCAAAGTTGATATGATTACAAAAACCATCAGGTGAGCCGCAACAACTGAAATAACTAGAGAGTCTTGTATCATTGCAAAAACAGATGGAGGATCTGGATGAGAAGGTTGTCAACCTCAACTCCAAAGTCTCCCAAGTGGGTAGTATCAACATCGATCTACAAGGTCAACTTCATATAGGACCAACCCCCTATTATGGAGATCCTACACCAGATGTGGCCTGAAGATCAGTAGATCATTTAGTTCCACCAACTTGCACCACCATCCGTGGATACTGTATTCGAGAATCCTCCATGTCTCAAGATCAATGGTATCTGGTCACGTTAAGATATCTTGGATTTATCTGATTCAGAGAACTCAGCAAAAAAAGACTGGTCACTATCAGACTGGATGATCCAACTAGCTGTCTCGGTCTACTAAGTTGTTTCCCCCACAGAATCAACAACAGTAGAGATAGGAGACCCACCACAGATCAACAACCTTTATATCAGTATTAATTAACAACACCACCTCCATTACACCCAAGCATCAATATCGTCCACATGCAGAACTCCCAGGGGATAACACTACCCCAGATCTAAACCAGACTGCTACGTGATCAAGGAGCTATATGGTCAGCATACACTAGCCACAATCAAGGTCAACCGATGATTGGAAGACCTATCTATGCCAAAGATAGTGATCCCATCTCTTGCGCAAGTGAATCCCACCAATGCCCATTTTAAGCACAAATCCACAATTATTGGGCACCACATTTGGAAGGCCTATATCATGCCCATCTGGTAAATTACTATCCAATTATTTATCTAATCTTATTTGGCTCACTAATGATAAGCATGTTCCTACTCCTGATCTTATCGTGGAAGCTAATGAAAGTGTAGAGAAATGGGGATGTACCCAAAGAAGAAGATAAGTCTGACGAAAAGTAGATTCTATAGTCTGATGCAGATGAAAGGCATTTAGTCGAAGAGAAATAAAAAAATAGCAAAATGCAAAAGACCAAAAAGATAATAATGAGAGAAATGAAGATGAAATAGAAATATAGAGTACAAGTACATTGATGTTAGTATCTTGTTTGCATACTAATTTTATCATTATTTTGATGATAACTAATCTTTGTGAGCAAAGACATCTCTTTAGATTTCATGACAAGTTGCTCAAAATTTGAAGCACAAAAGTTGTAGACAAGCAGAAAATTGTGGACAAACACAAAGGAAAAGAAAGAAGACTTTCGTAGTAGGCATATGTAAAAAGACTCAAATGTGTGTGTGTCTGTGTGTGTGATGTAGGCATATTAAGTCCAAATCCAATTAATCGATCAACCTTTCAAATCTGATCGATGAATATAATCTAATCGATCAACATAATTGACTTGCTCGACCAATGCTGATCGTCCAACCCACATGACGTGATCGATCATACTTGATCAACTAGATACCTTTTATGGTCGATCTGAATTTGAATTCAAACCTCCAACAACTATCAAATGATTGATCACCTTGATCCATAAGATGGATCGACTTGATTTGATCGATCACCTTCCATGTACGATCGATCATGTGCATCAAATATTGATGATTTCTTTCAAGATTGATTACTATTTTTGAGAGACCATCCCCTACCACTATAAATAGAACCATGGATCCATTGTTGAGACCACACATTCCAATGCAAAGCCTCTCTCTCTGTCAAAGCTCTATTCGAGGCCGTCTCTCTAGCTATCCACTTCAAGATCACATTTGGAGAGTTAGTCTACATGATCGATTTGCAATTCAAATATTTATTACAACATGTATTTTCATAGCCTCATTATTTGCATTGCTTATTTAAATGTAGTGCTTTATATTATAATCTTCACTTTACTGCTATATTGTAGGACTTGGTATTTGATCCAAGTTGTGGGAAAGACATTGGTGTGTAATCCAAAACACATGTAAATGGTTGAGTTATCCATAGGAAAATAACTCGAGATAATGGAATTGTTGATTGACTCGATCAATCGAAAAATCTTGTGTCAGGTGACTTAGGTCATGGTTTTTATCCAATAGGATTTCCACGTTAAAATCTTTGTCTCTTCTTGTTGTTGTTGTTTTGTGGCTTGCCTGTCTTATCTATGGTGATTATTATCTGTTATTTCTATTTATTGGCCATAACATTTTGTTTAGCGATTTAGAATACCTCACATTTGATCGAATCCTTGTTCGTACAGAGGACACAATTGAAATATGCATTATGGTCGCTATCACCAACACCAACTATGATCCATAGTACGACCTCCATTATTTGATGGTTCTAATTTTTCTTCCTAGAATATTTGCATGGAGATTCATTTAGAAAGCATGATATACAAGATATGGAATGTTATTGAAAGTAAATATCAAAGGCCCAGTGGAACCATCATCACCAACAAGGAGAAGAAGCTGGAAACAAACAACTCCAATGTAATGAATAGATTATTCTGCAGATTGAACATGGAAGATATCAACAGAGAATCTGCATGCGTATCTGGCTACGAAATATGGAACTTACTCACTGTAACATATGAAGATACGTCGAAGTTGAAAGAAAGTAGAATCAATCT
This sequence comes from Ottelia alismoides, assembly GCA_037367405.1. Lineage (NCBI taxonomy): Eukaryota > Viridiplantae > Streptophyta > Magnoliopsida > Alismatales > Hydrocharitaceae > Ottelia > Ottelia alismoides. The sequence continues at coordinate 981,649 of JAZKJV010000560.1, read as the reverse complement.
ATTACAATAAAAAAGATGTGAGCTATTCAGGATGAAAGAAGGAGAAAGTATCAGGAAGATGTACACTCATTTCTTAGAAATTGTGAACACGCTCCAAAATTTGGATATTGAAATATAAAAAAAATCTCGTCAAAAAGCTTCTCAGATCGCTTACTGTTGAGTGGAGCACCGCAACCACATTGATCACAAAAGCAAATGATATGTGTGTAGTTCCATTGGATGAGGTAATCGAAAAGCTCCTTACCCATAAAGTTGAGAAAGAATAGAAAATAGAAGCTAGTGCCTATTAAATGATCTAGCAGCTTCAACAATCAGTGAAGATTATAAAGATTAAGAAATAACTTTCACTACTTGTTCATTTCTAGAATTATTTTAAGAGGGATCGTGAATTAAAGAGAAAAAAAGTAAGTAAAAATAGTTATTTGTTACCACTGCAATGAAAAATGACACATCATATGGGAATATCCTCTTCTCAAGGAAATAAAAAGAGACGTTCGTAGAAAGGAAAAGTTTCTCATAATATTTCAAGAGATCTTTTAATTAAGCGAAGATGAAACTCATGTTGGATTTGTCGTCAATCACGATACAGTGAAAAGAAAGACAAATGATATGATAATGAGGAAAGTTATTATATGATGAATTGTTTACTACTTTTCATGAATTGCATGGTATTATAGAAATTTTGATCAGTAAAAATAAAGTTTTAGAGAAATCTAGTAAAGAAGAAAAAGAATCCTACAAGAAAGAATTTAGTTTCTAAAAGGATCAAATTAGTCTATTAGAGAATGACAATAAAAATTAGCAAATGATCTTGCTAAATTCATTAATGGAAACAAAAACTTAAATAAATTGCTAGGCACTCCTACACAAAATCCACTAAATTTAGAATAGTATATAACCGCACTAACCATCATCATGCATCTAGTTCTTTTAATCCAAAAAAGAAAGAAAGGTATGGATTCCTAAAAATGAGGATCGGAGTTACAAAGTTAACCATGCTAGATCTAAAGAAAAACGGACACCAGGAAAAATTTATGTAGGTGGAAGGAGATCAATGAGATAAGAGACACCGAGAAATATCTACATGAGAAAACCAGATCATGCGTGGTAGTATACAAGACGACCTCGAGCAGCAAGAAGTAAATCTCCGACCTTGAGAAACTATGAACAAAAAGACATAAGAGATCCCCATGGATCTTGGCACACCTTCATTGGATAGACATCGCCACCGTCATCATACCATGGCTACCCTCCTTCGTATTATGGTATATTGTTCCCACCTTATGATTTTTAATGCTATTTATGCATCATATAGTACGTTAAAAAGGGGAAAATTATTTTCCAAAATTAAAAATATTTTTTAAAGGAAAAAATATTAAAGGGAATATATGTTTTCAAAATGAAATAGATGAAGCATTTCGTATTTTGAAAAGAAGAGAAAAATTAGTTTCAAAGAAAATGTTTTTTTAACATGATATCTTTTCGATATGTCAAAAGGGGGAAGAAGTTGAGATGTTAATCTCCAGCTTTTATTTATTTGTCAACATCAAAAAGGAAGAGACTACTAGGATCTTGTTTTCTTACTAATTGTATCATTATTTTATAATAAGAAATCTTTGTGAGTAAAGATAGCTCTACAGATTTCATGACAAGTCGCTCCAAGTTTGAAGCACAAAAGTTGTAAATAAGCTGAAAGTTGTGGACAAACTAAACAAGAAGGAAGAAGACTTTTGCAATAGGCATATGTAATGAACCTTATATATATATGTACATACATACATACATACATACATACATACATACATACATACATACATACATACATATATATATATATATATATATATGGATGTGTCTAGGCATGTTTAAGTTCAGTCCAAATTGATCGATCAACAGCCTCGGATTGCCCAACCTAATTGACTTGATCGACCATTACTAATTGATCAACCCACTTGACCAGATTGATGACCCTTGATTGGCTAGCTGCCTTTTATGATTTATTAGAATTTGAATTAAAACCTCCAATGACTATCAGATGATCGATCGCCTTGATCTACATGATCGATAAAGTCAATTTGATGGATCTCCTTCCTTGTATGATCAATCATGTTTATTAAATCTTGATGATTTCTTTCCGGATTTGTTTCTAACAGCTATATTTCCCATCCCATACCACTATAAATAGGATCTTAGACCCATTCTTGAGACCATAAATTCCAAGGCAAAGCCTCTCCATCTCTCAAAGCTCTATTCGAGGCTGTCTCTTTTGCTCTCTACTTCAAGATCATATCCTGAGAGCCAGCTGTCTGTACAAGGTAGTTTGCAATTCAGTTATTTATAAAATCTATTTTCTTAGCGACATTATTCACAATTGCATATTTACATTGAGGCTTTATAGATTGTTGTAACCTTTACTTTATTGTTATATTATAAAACTTAGTGTTTGATCCAAGGTGTACAAAGGACTTGGTGTTTGATCCAAGTTGTGTGAAAGACTTTGGTGTGTGATCCAAAGTACATGTAAACAGTTGACTTATCCGCGGAGGAAATAACTCGAGAAAGTGGAATAGCTAATTTACTCGGTCAAATGGAAAATCTCAAGTTAGGTGATCCAGGTCGTGGATTTTACCTAGTTAAGTTTCCACGTTAAAATCCTTGTCTCTTGTGGTTGTTCTTATTCCATGCCTTGCTTATCTTATCTATGGTTATTATTATATGCTATATCGGTTTATTGGTCATACCATTTTGTGGCGAGCTAGAATAACTCACATTTGCCTTGCCATCCACATATGATGACATGAGTCTTTTATATATGTCTTGATAATATAGCGATGTAAAATAATAATTTGAATGATGATATTTTTGCTGTATAACTTATTTTGCAAATTGACTTTATTTCGAATGAAAATCATCAATTTTCTTCTCTCAATTATTCCTCCAATAATTACATTTTATGATGCTCCTAAAATGAAATAGAAAAATTAAAAGTACAAAATATTCTCTTGGATTCTGAATTGAGAAATTAAGCTAGGATCATATCAATTTGAAGGTACCTCTCCTTGAAGCATCCCTGCTCTCCACAAGTACATGAAGGCGATATGCACACCTAAGAGAAAATCATGGGAAGAAAAACATGTACATAGAAACATATGCTCACATTAAGCACCTCCAATGCAATCGAGAATATTCTTCTTTTTACGAAGGATCAGGGATACACTAAGTCAGTTGTGAGATAACCAAGAAGACCTTCGATCATACTTCCTTAGATAACATATATTCCATCAATACGATACCATCTTCGCTACTCGTCCAACTCATCTTAGGGACTCTTAGCATATGTCACACAATCCTTCAATATGTTGATCGTATCGGTTAAGAGGAAAATGGATATCTTAAAAAAGGTGATTGTTTAATGCTTGCAATTCCTAATATATTTCATGATACTAAACATGAAATACCTGAAATAGATGTATGTTTCACATATCATCCTCAAGAAGTCTAACTTGTAGACAATGAAGGTTCTTCTCGGATATGACTCAATGATGGTATTCTTTCACATCTAAGTCGAAAGTGTATGATGGGAGAGGATCACAAGTACATTTCATATACCTACATATAATATCAGTACAATGTTAGGTCCTCAAGTTCAGTGGACGATGCAATTTTATGGACAGATTTCATCTAGATGACCTATTAAGACTTGAGATAGATTCCCAATCGCCTCTCTCATCTGGAGATGATTACAAGGATAATGTATTGCAGAATCAAACTGGAACATAGAGTCACTCTTTACTGATATTTTAAAAGATGAAATAAATCCCTTAGCGCAAATGATGAAGATTTTGACATGTGCTTATCGGATTATTTGTTTTGAGTAGCCTTGAGTCTAAATAGATGATGAATTTGTGATTCATCTCTTTTATTATTTTATTTTATCTAAAATCTATGGTATAAATATGTAGATGCTCATCAAATTCAATTCCTTAACAAAAATACGTCATGAAAAACTGTGTTTTACATCAAATAAATTATAAGAATGAAAAGAAAAAAAGAAAAAAAAAGAAAGGATGTAAATGTGAATATGTATACATTGACTTATAATCAGAGACTGAGATAGTATTAGATCAATTGACTAACAATAAAGTGGGGAAAGATATGGAATGTACAGAGAAAACCTCCAAAATTACCTAATTTTATACATAAAATAATACTCAAACTGCTTTACATAGATGGTACAAACTTCACTAATTTATTTAGATCTCAAATGTAAATATCTCATTGAAGTTCCTAACCAAGATATTTATAATTTTTATCTACAAATAAAATATTCCAATAAAAAGCAAACTAAAATCTGAGGAGAAAATATTGTACGAAAATATCATATTTAACAACTTTCCCGACCCATATCTATCTACATAAAACATTGAATTGTCCATGCTTACCTTTGAAATTCATCTTCTAATTAATAATATTTACTAAAAATGTCACATAGACCTTGGGGTGAAGTTGCAGGTTAAGCTTTCGGGCCTAGTTGACAATTTGCATGTATACGGTGTACCTAATAAAAATTCTCAAATTTATTAGAATTAATTTCTTCTCTTGTTATTCTTTTTGAAATATGTACATAAAAATACGAAGGGAAAACAGAATAAAATTCACAATAAATGACTGCATATTGATCTTAAATCGAAAAAAGCCCTAAAGATCACCTTTTCGACTGCATATGAAGTCCAAATTAAGCAAATTCGCCCTCAAAGTTTACGCTATAAAATTATCTATCTAACGAAGGATATGGAATTGCATATGAAGCTAGTATGCAAAATGTCTGTTTTAGGATCTATATGGTACATGTACAACTGCATTTAATAATTATGTATTTGCATTTAACGTGATTGTATGCGACTTGTATTTGTCGTTCAATGTATATACTTTATATTTTGCAAATACAATAAAAGCTAAAATGAAGTGTTCTAAATTAATTAAAATAAGATCAAAATACATTCCATTGCTATAGAAATAACGCTACATCATTCGTTGTGAAATTATATTCATATTTGAAATTAGCGACGAATATCATATATGTTATATCATCAGTGATAGTGTATATAACAATTCTAATATGTAGTGAAGCCGGCTGCACCGCAATACGTATTATTCGTTTAAATATAAAATCTTCCGAATAACTGCATATAAGCGCAATACTGCATGGATGAAAACAAAAACGTCAAAACAATAGGAATATTTATGAGATCAAGACAAGACGACATGAAAATGGACTTTCATACCCAAAAACTTGATGAATAAATGTGTTCCGCGGACTTGTAATCCTAAAGACGCTTAGTTTTGCAATTGATCTTTTTAATTGTAGGCATTGGCATTTACCTCATTTGCATCGTAACAATAATCCTTTTTGATGCAAAAAATGGAATTTTTGTGAAAATGAACGTCGTGGATCTGCTTCGATTTCGATGAGATTCCTAAAGTTTTTTTAAAGAAACTAGTGGGCCGATTTTCTCTCCTTTAACGGGCTTTTATATATGAACATACTTCGGCAGAACTCAAACTGTGTGATTTGAATCAACCTAATTTGGATTTTTGACTCGTGAGTTTGATTCTCAAATGAATCGTATCTGAATTAACCTCAATTCCTTCGAAAAAATTCAATTACACACACATAAAAATACATAACACATATGATTTACATACATACATACTTGTCTTTGTGTGTACAATCATGCATAAATTTTGGGATTTTTACCCAGCAGACACTATAATCTTTTCGAATTACCGCTACGACCTTCGAAACATCCTAATTCATCCCTCGACCTCGTAAACTTGGTCCGTCTTACCCAACAAACCCTGCCGTCAATTTTAACTATATTTGAGTCAATTACTTGGGTTAGTCTTGAGTTAACTTAACCAATTTACCATCAAACAGTCAAACTAGACCTGCAAGGGGAGAGCGGGATCCGTGAGGGGCTCCATCGCCAGGAGCTTGGGAGGGGACGGCGCAAGGAGCAGCGGTGCGGGCCATGGTGCAGCGGCGTGCGGGGGGGGGGGGGGGGGTGAGCAGGATGCTTGGGAGGGGGCGGTGCAGGGACAGGGTGCAGCGGCGCGGGGGTAGGTGCAGCGACGTGGGGGGGGGGGGGTGGTGTTGGGTGCAGCATCGCGGGGGGGGGGGGGGGGGAGGGTATTGGGTGCAGCGTCGTGGGGTGGAGAGCCGGGGAGTGAGGAGGGTGCAGCGGTGCGGGGGAGAGCCGGGGAGAGGAGAGGGTGCAGCGGCGGCGCAGGGGAGGGGGGGGGGGGGGGGTTGTAGCAGCGCGCCGGGGAGGGGGGAGGGTGCAGCGGCGGGAGGGGGTGGGTGCAGCATCGCAGGGGGAGAGCCGGGGAGTGAAGAGCGTGCAACGACACGAGGGAGAGCCGGGGAGAGGGGAGGGTGCTGCCGCGCGCGGTGCAGGGGCAGGCAGGGTGCAGCAGCGCGGGGGTTGGGGAGGGTGGTGCAGCGACGCGTCGGGAAGGGGGGGTGCTGGGCATGGGGCTCGTCTGTGGGGAGCTGTTCGTCGGCCGGAAGGGGAGAACAGCGATGAAGGATCTGTTCGTGAGGCTCCTCGGCGACATAGGGGGATCAACTCCTCTGAGATGATGAGTGGCATTAAATGTAAATTTGATAAACACATTGGGTATAATATAAATGAACATAACAGAATCGGGTTAATTTTAACGGGTAAATGAATGGGAGTTAACCACAAGATCTGTAGGGTAAAGGTTAGCAAGTTTACAGGGTTGAGGGAGGAATTAGGATGTTTCGAAGGTCGTAGCGGTAATTCGAAAAGATTATAGGGTCTCGGGTAAAAATCCCGTAATTTTTTGGTGGAAAGATTACGTTCCTGATGAGGGGTTGGGAATTTTTTAGCTGAACTCCTTGTAGAGAGACATAATTAGGGTTACATATCAAAAGTTGATTCTCATGACGACGTAAGTAATCTCTATCGTTGCTATTTTTTATTTGTTGTCATATCTTCCGTAGTAAAATCATAATAACGAATATTATTTATTACATCATTCTTTAAATTCACAGCAAATATTATATTCCTTCCGACTATCCACTATTTTTTTAAAAATAATTGTTAAATTAACAATAATTAATACAATGTTTAAGGAAATTTTAATAGATAATCAACATTATATGAATCTTGAACAAAGAATATTAAATTCATTGCGAACTAGAAGAATAAAAGATAATTTTGACTTCCGAGAATATGAAAATATACAGCAAGTGATTGTCAAAATTTTAGTTAATGTAAGTCAATTTTGCCGTAATGTACTTTTGGTTTTCAACATGAGGAATAAGAGGGATAAGGCATTATTTCTATTCGGTTGGAGGGAGATGACGACGAGGAATACGAAGGTATAAGGTGTGGTTATTTGTTATTCTCTGTTGAGAGAGGATAATAACAAATGAGAGGGCTATATTAGATAAGTAGTAGTAATTTATATATTTTTTGGATGCAATGTACTTTTGGTTTTCAACGGTGGAAACTGAAAGAATGTTTGGACGTAATCTGGAAATCCAATTTCTCATAGGCCGTTCGATAGGGGAATAAGGTAAATGAATAACGATGAATAGGAGGGATAATGCACTATTTTTGTTCGATTCGAGGGAGAGGACGAGGAGGAATAAGAAGAGATAAGTGGTAGTTATTTGTTATTTTCTATTCGATAGGAGAGAGAGAGGATAATGATGGATGATGAGGCTATGTTAGATAAGCGTTAGTTATTTGTAATTTTTTTAGGGGACATGCATGTGATGGAGGAATAATGAAGAAAATCTTATTCCTCATTTTGACCGTATATATAAAGGAAGATGAATAAGGAATGATATCCCTCCTTATTTCTCAAACAAACAGTACTCAACATTAACAACAATAGCTCAAAAATCCTGTCATTAGTGAAAGTTTGAATTCGGAGCTCAGAGAGCACACAGAGATTTAATGGAGATTGACTTTTACTTGACACTCGTCGTCAACAATCAACTCCATAAATTTGTTAGGCAAATGATTTTCAATCCCCTAATAACGAAATAATGCGACTCATTTATTGTAACTACGGGCATTATTAGTAGAAGGGGACCGTGCAACAAACTGTAACGTCCCGAACTTAGGTCTCCGGTCCGTTATCGAGGAAAACTGACCCTGACAACTTGTTGGGTTCGAGCCCAAATGGACCCGTTGACAACCACCCAAAATGCTTAAGCCCAAGTTATCAATTAGTAATCCCCACCACTTATATACCACACCCACACTTTGTGAGTTTTCCATGTGGTATTATATTTGGAGTTAGGGTGTTACACAAACATACTTGTCAATTACGTTATTAATTAATTAATTAATTAGTTTGCTAGGCTCGATATCATGATTAATTTAATCTAATGTGGTACCCTAGTCAGATATTTTCAAATAGTTGAACTCATTGAGAATCGTGCTGGAGAACATCGATTTCGATATTAAAGAGATTGGGGAAATTTCCCCCGGTCATTGTTTTCTTATCCCCTCCGATCCAATCTAATCGCCCCCTCTCCATCGAGCTCGGGTGGCTTCTACGCAAGAGTTTGATCAATCAACTTAGACTCCGATATCAATGTGATTTCCAAACTTACAAATGTAATTATTCGGAGTCAAAATTATTCCCACCTCCTTCTCTCTCATGTGGGCCCACTTTATTTTTTTAAAAAAAAATTAAATAAATCAATTTTACATCATCGATCCCATCAAAAAATAATATATTATACCATCATATCATACAAAAATTATAAAGCTACTCCACTTCTACTCATTTTTCCAAATTTCAATACAATCACATCACAATAACTAATCACTTTTTCAAACTTCAATACAATCATATCACCTCAAACCCACTTCTAACCCACCCCCAGTTTAACCTTCTATCCAAACATCAAAATCCAAAAAATAGGTTACCCTCTCCAGTTTAACCCGCCTTAACCTGCCAACCAAACGCATCCTAAGACCCCGTTTGGGTATAAGGTTAAACCACCTCAAGGGTGATTTAACTCCCCTACCCCATATTTTCTCCCTCCACGTGGGTCCCACTTTTTATCTTTTCTAAAAAATTAAATAAATCAATTCTCCATCATCAATTCCATCAAAAAATAATAAACTATACATCATATCATATAAAAATTATAAACTACCCCACTTCTATTCACTTTTTCAAACTCCAATACAATCACATCACAATAACTACTTACTTTTTCAAACTCCAATACAATCATATCACAATAAACCCACTTCTAACCCACCCCCAGTTTAACCCTCTATCTAAACACCAAAACCAACATATGGGTTACCTGCTACCAGGTTAACCCATCTAAACCCTCTATCCAAACACACGCTATTCATTGCCGGTTCTTCACATGTGATGTCATTTGGATTAGCGGCCAGTCGATATTATTGCCGTCTGAATGGCTTGCGACTCGACACATTGATATCAGATGGAAAGTTTAGAGATCCCTTTTGCAAGCTGCTTAAGTTTCACAATGATCACGAGTGAGCTGGAACTTATCACATCCACAATATTTGGAGGATTAA
>JAZKJV010000560.1:927044-969544 GCA_037367405.1 Ottelia alismoides | reverse complement strand
AGTGGGAAGAAGATCGAGACACATGTGTCGGCCCCCACATGGAACTGGGGTAGACAAGTGGGGGGTAGATTCCATGGTGTGTGCAATGAACTGAACCCTCATCTGCTGAGCTTTCTTCACTGGGGAGACCACTTGACTTGATGCCTCTGCCCTATCCCTTTTTAATCTTTTATCTTGCATGTATTCGCCTATCTTTATCCTATCCATCTCCTCTTCCAAACATATTTATTTCTTTCTACACTACCCACGTGCAATGGGAAGCAATCAACACATGCTGTGGGATCTCGTCTCTCCAGTGTTATATCCACTTGAAGCAAATGGTTATTTAAATCTCACATACTTGCTGTTCCCTGTAACAGTCCCTGCCTATAATTTAAAAAGTTGGACAACTCATTACAGAATTCTTGGACTTCCATGGTGGTTTCAATGGAATCCTCGAGTGTACAAGTTTAGAGATTTTTCTGCAAATCGTTCAGATAATATAAAAGATAGACATATCTCGGTTCCTTGTATTGGTTTTGAATCTGTATCAGGAGAAATGGGATATCTGTCGTAGAAACTGCATAACTCGCTACAGTACTGTTCATATCATGATCGATTTCAGTTGGTATTCAGATCAGGATGAATATATAATACCTGCAATGGTTAACTTCATAAATTCTATCTTCTTCTCAATGGTGGTCAGGAATATTAGCAGTTATGAGGTGAGGAGCATTAAATATCACGTGTAGTTTACAACTGATGTAATCCGCCTGTCAGTGCTTTTTGTGATACCCTAATTAAGAACCGTGTTTTAATTGCCGTACGTGGCACACACAGAAAGAACGATCAAAACAATTCTTTAGATATAACTTTGTTGTCTTGCCGTAATAGTTCAATGTTGAACTCTAGGAGGTGAAATTTTGATTAGGGTTATTTAGGGTGTAAATGTGTAGTCAGTGTGTTTCCTAAGGGCCCGTTCGGTAGGAGAATAAGCAGGAATAAGGATGGGGAATAAGGGGAATAAGGGTCTATTCTCCGTTCGGCTGGAGGATAAGAATAAAGAGAATAAGGTGAAATAAAAAGTAGATAAGGTGGGATAAAGATAGGAATAAGAGTGAAATAAGATGAAATAATGAGGAATAGTCGTACAACGGGGAAGCGTGTTGGGGGCTTATTCCCCTTATTCCATTCCTCCTTATACCCCAAACGAACAGGGCCTAAGTATTTTGTGCCTGTTTTATGACTCTTTTTTATTTTATATATTTGTGTGTTTATATATATAGGAAAAAATGGGGAATAATATGGTTGCCCCCGCCTTATTTTTCGTCATTTTTTTTTGAAAAATTACACCATGTATATTCATCCCTATATTCCTCCTATATGCCATTCGAATTTCGTCAGAAACAGAGACTCCTACGGCCTTCGTCGAGATGGTGTTGCTTAGCTCCTCCCGCGCCATTTCGCCCTTTTTATATTTTTTTTTGAAAAGTTCTTCCGTGAATTTTCATCACTATATCCCTATATTATGCTATTCAAATTTCGTGCAAAACAGAAACTCGTACGGCCTCCATGCAGACAATCATATTTTAACGGTAACAAAATTGCTAGAAAAGGCCCTTCTGGATGGAAGCCATAGGAGTCTCTGTTTCGCACGAAATTTTAATGACATAATATAAGGATATATTGATTAAAATCCACAAAGAAATTTTCAAAAAAAAAATAAAAAAGTGGACGAAATGGTGCGGGGGAGCCAAGTTAGCTCCTCCCATAGGGGCAACCCCATTTTACCCATATATATGGGTTAAATGGGGCTGCCCCCTGGGGGGAGCTAACTCCCCCCCCCCCCCCCCGCGGCTATTTCGGCCGGGTTTTTTTTTATTTTTTTTAAATTTCTTCCGTGAATATTCATCACTATATCCATATATTATGCTATTAAAATTTCATGTGAAACAGAGACCCCTATAGCCTCTCTCCAGACAGTCATTTTTTAACGGTAACAGAATTGCTAAAAACGACCCTTCTGGATGAAGGTCGTAAGAGTCTCTGTTTCACAAAAAAATTGATTGACATAATATAGGGATATAATGATGAAAATCTGATGAATACCCATTCATCACTCTTTATTCTTATATTTTAGCTACAAAAAACCTTTGCAAATACATGTAGATATGTGTAAATACAAATAATTACCAAAAGCATGCATTGTGTAAAAACCTGTAATTAGCATATTTTTGTGCAAAAATAAAAGAATAAAGAGTAAAAAGAAAAAGAGGGAAATATTTAGAATAAATATTGAGCAACTTGACCCAAGGGAGGGCTCAGCATGGGCCTGACCGCATAAAAGACAAAGTAGAGGGAGATAGGAGCTCATGTGTATATACTTCTGTAAATAAATAAAATTATATTTTCCTCACCCAAAAATATGCTTGTACATATTTTGTGTATATTTAGAAACCATTAAAAACAAAATAAAAATTTAAAAATCAAAAATTCAAAAATGCCCTTTCACCATGTGTATAGATCATCATTCCTTATTTATTTAACCTTAAAAATAAATGTATTTATTTTCAAAACTTTTTGTGAATATTTTAAGGCATATTTTGTAAATAAAATAAATAAAAAGAAACAAAACAAAAATCAAATAAAAACAACAAAAATTAAAAATACAAAAATACAGTGTATATACCATGTATATAAATGTATAACTATTTATTTAAACTATGAATATAAATAATTAAAATAAAATAAAAATACCATTTTGTTCTTTATTTTATGATGTAAATAAATAAAATATAAAATGGGCATAAAAATACATAAAAATAACAAATAAAAAAATCAAAAATTAATATCTATATAGTGTACATATACCTATATATATAGCTACCCTATTTTTATTTCCAAAAATTAATTAAAAATCACCAAAAAATAGAAAAAAATAAAAGAAAAATATTTCATGTTTTGAGTTTTTCTTAATTCGGCCGTTTTCTACCTTAAATTAAATAAACAAAAAAATACCCACGTGGCAGCCCCTGATTGGTCCACGGGGGATTGTTGACCCCGGTCAACTCCCCCGCGGACTCCTTCCTTTTCAGGAAGATGCGCGCCGCCCCACCTTCGCCGATTTTTCCACGCGTCTCCAGGCTGTCACCCACGCAAACCCCGTGCCCGGATTCTCCGCCGATCACCCCTCTCCCTCGCCGGATCTTTCGCCATGAAATCCACGCCTTCCTTAGCCGTCGTCGCTCAACCCTAATCGGCTCTGTCTCCATATATATCCCGACCTCCGCCGCCTCCGCGCCTCATCTTTGGCTCCCTATCTTCACTCCCGTGACCTCCATCGTAACCACCGAGGTGACAGCTCGCGTTGGCCCTTGTTGCAGTGAGGAGGAGGTGCGTGGACCATCGATCCGGCTGCCTTGCGCCGCCGTGCTCCGACGTCTGACCGGAGCTCGAGCCTCAGGCCTTGACGCCCTTCGAGGCTACGACCGGGAGTTAGCCACACTCCAGCATAGTCTTCCGCTCCACCCAGGTAGTCGATTAGCTCTTTTATTTCATTTAATTTTAGGTTTCCCCCAAATCACATCTCCGACGAGTTCCTCTGATTCCGGTCATCTTGCGTATCTTCTCGATCATCGGAACCTACGCTCACCTTCGCCATTCCCTCACGCACCTTCTACGCCCTTTCACTCAACCCAGATCGCACAGGATCTGGGAATCGAGCTCCACCGTCTCCGCCTCGCCGGAGCTCGTTCGCCCCACCGCACAGACCACCTTCACCCCGCTTCCTTGGGTCGAGGCACTTTGCCCTCGACCCGCGAAGCCTTCTGTCTACTTTGCAGGTCCAAAGGGAGGCATCTGAGCCCCCCTTACAGTTCAGACCGGAGCTTCGCGCCGCCAGCCTCGCCGGAGCCCCTCCAAGGCTCGGCTGGGCCATCGGCCAAGACCATCAGCTGCGGGGCTGCACCAGGAACGTGTTCCGATCATTTGCAGCAGCTGAGGAGGACCGGAGCGCACGCAGGAGGCCGGCGAACTTCGCCGGCGTCGAGTTCTTCCTCCATCTTCCAGAGCCGTCCGATGACACCTTCGCTCCAGTTCTAATCCTAGCCGTCCGTCAGTTGAGGAGCATCGACCGTTGATTCATCTGAGGAGTGCATCAGGACCGTTACAGCCGAGGAGAGAGGCCCGGAGCCCAGCGTCGTTGGATCACCTACGTGGCCTCACCTCAACCGTCGATCGAGCCGAAGAGAAAAAGAGAGGAGTAGCGCCGCCCATCCTGACCGTCCATCCACCACGTGGCACGCATCTGGCCGTCGACCAATAAAGGGGTAAATATCTTAGGGCCCCCTATTAGTTTATCGTTTTATTTCCGAATCCTGTAAATATTTTAGTACTTTTATTCACGTAGGGTAATTTGCACTGTGGACCCTGTGCTTGTTTTTAATTGCATTTATGCCCCTGTGTGTATGTGACCACGTGCTTCGCCGCGTGCTTTGTTGGGCTTTTTACATCTCTTATCCTATAGATCTGGGCTGTTATGAAATGAAGAAAAACTTTTTGGTATTTGCATTTCTACCCCTGTGAGCATTTTATTTGAACATGTGCGGATTTTAGTGGGTAATTTGCATAACAGCCCCTGGACTTTTTGGTACGAGTTACCAAAAGGTCCTAGGACTTGTTTCTCTTACATATAGGTCCCTGAGTGCCCCAGACACGCGCCTCGCGCGTGATTTCTTGGGTATTTTGCACCAGGACCCCCAGAACTTTGGGTATTTGCAGTTTGGTCCCTGTGCACAGTGCCCCCTTGTGGACTTTGAATAAAATATCAAATCACCTCCAAATTCAATGAAAATTTGACACATGGCTCCTGCCATGGTGTAGGATTTTCTAGAATTTTTGAGGACATTTCTGAGTTTGTTTATTATTTTTAAAAATTCAAAAACCTTCATTTCAGTTACTGTTTATCTTCAAAAATCACAAAAAATATAAAAACTCGTTTAAAAATTCTATAAAAATTAGATACTGTTTCTTGAGTGTTGCGTGATTTTCTAGCCAATTTTGGCTATTTTTCATTGCTTACAAAACCTAAAAATTGAAAAACACCTAAAAACTCATAAAAATTATAATAAATAATTTAAAAATCCAAAAATAATAATTAGGGTGCCTAAATTTTCCTTATTCCTTCTAGATTACAGGAAAATTACCTCCAAGGCTTGTTGAGATCCATAAATATTTTATTTTTGGGTTTTAAGCCTTGCTGGACAGTACCTTGCATTTTTCTCATTGTTTGATTTTTAGCAATTAGAATAAATATCAGAAAAATCCCAAAAATTCACCAAAAACATTTAAAAACCCAAAAAGCATAAAAACAATTTTTCTTGAATTTTTACTTGAGTTTTGATGCATTAAATAAATTGCTCAAGTGTGCTTTGTCTTGTTTTTCTCATTTTCTTCACATATTAAAAATTTCCAAAAAAATCTAAAAATCATTAAAAATCACTAAAAATACTTTCTCTGTATTTTCTCTCATTCTGACTACATCGTAGGCTATTTAGCCAACCCGTGCTCCTTGTGATCGACCCTGGGTGCTATACCAGGTTAAACTCATAGCAGGACCGCTTTGTTTTACTTTCCGCATTTTTCGAGTGGTTCATTTTCTTGATTGACTTAGTTGAGTGATAGAGGTCGCAACGACCTAATTTTCTGTACCTTTACCTCTGTCATTTGGCCGGTCATCAAAATCCACGAAATAAATTTCGAAAAAAATAAAAAAGGGGGCGAAATGACGTAGGGGGAGCCAAGTTAGCTCCCCCGTGGGGGCAGCCCCATTTTACCCTATATATATGTATATATATGTATATATATATGTATATATACATATATACACACACATATACATATATATACATATATATGGAAAAAATAGGGCTGCCCCCGCCGCATTTTTCCTCAAATTTTTTTATTTTTTGTTGAAAAATAACGCCATGTATATTCATCCCTATATCCCTCCTATATACCATTCGAATTTCGTCAGAAACAGAACTCCTACGGCCTCCATCGAGATGATGTCGATTTAAAAAATTCTATTACCGTTAAAAAATGACTGTCTGGATGGAGGCCGTAGGAGTCTCTGTTTCTGACGAAATTCGAATGGTATGTATGAGGGATGTAGGGATGAATATACATGGTGTTATTTTTCAAAAAAAAAATAAAACAATTTGGCAAAATAAGGTGGGGGCAGCCATGTTGGCTGCCCCTAGGGGGCAGCGAGATATGACCATATATACATACATACATACATACATACATACATACATACATACATACATGGTAAAATGGGACTGCCCCCACGAGGTAGCTAACTTAGCTACCCCGCCCCATTTTCTCCATATTTTTAATATTTTTGAAAATTTCTTCCCATGAATATTCACCACTATGTCCCTGTATTGTGTCATTAAATTTTCGTGTGAAATAGAGACTCCTACGGCCTCCATCCAAACAATCATTTTTTTAACGGTAATAGGATTTTTCAAATCGACCCCGTTTTGGATGGAGGTCATAGGAGTCTTTGTTTCACATGAAATTTGAATGACATAATATAGAGATTTAATAATGAATTTACACGGTTTTAGATTTCAAAAAAATAAAAAAAATTATGAAAAAAGGGCGGTGAGCTAAATTAGCTCCCCCTGGGGGCACACACATTTTACCCATATATATATATATATGGGATAAATGAGGCTGCCCCCTAGGGGTTGCTCCCCCGCCCCATTTTCATCATTTTTTTTATTTTTTTTTGAAAATTTCTTCCATGAATATTCATCACTTATCCCTATATTATGTCATTCAAATTTCGTGCGAAACAGAGACTCCTACGGCCTCCATCCAGACAGTCATTTTTTTAACGGTAAAAGGATTTTTTAAATCGACCCCGTCTGGATGGAGGTTGTAGGAGTCTCTGTTTCACATGAAATTTGAATGACATAATATAGGGATTTAATAATGAATTTACATGGTTTTAGATTTTAAAAAAAATAAAAAATATGTGAAAAAGGAGCGGGGGACCATAGTTATCTCCCCTAGGGGCATACACATTTTTCCCTGTATATATATGTACGTAATTTACACGTGGAAGTAAAAGTATAAGGTATATGATTTTATTATTGTATTTTGAATGTGAGAATTGCATTCTAAACCTTCTCAAGGATAAATATTACTGTTTCTAATATTATTTTGAGTTGGTTCCATTGATCTTTGAAGATTTATTTTAGTTACATCTCTTAACATTTGTAGCTCATCTGTTTGTGCATGCTTCTATTAAAAAATCCCTTTGTAAAAGTAATTTTCTTAGAACTTCAAAGCTTTCATTTTAAATATTTTTTATTTATGTTTATGTGTGCTTGTTTTTATTTTTAATTACCAAAATTTCATGATAATATATTTTATGGTAAAATACTTTCTGAATCGTAGAGAATCACTATCCCTACTACAATTCGAATTCGTTTTAAAAATACCTTTCATTCTCCAATTTAATAATTATTTTATTAAAGACCTTCAAGATCATAAAAACTCCAAAACATAGTATCTCTTTAAACTAATTATTAGTAATTTGCAAATGCATATACGATACTTCAAGTAATTGTAAGGTCGAAAAAATATTAAAATTTTTATTATTTTGAATAAAAATATAAACTAATAAAAATAAATTACATTGAAAAGTAATTTCTAAAAATATAAAAACCAACTATAACATGGTATCTTTTTAAATTGAATATTAATACTATACTACTACATATATGATATCTAGAATAATTGTCATTTTGAAAAATATTACATCTTATTATTTATAAAACTAATAAAAATATATAACATAGAAAAGTAATGTCTAAATACAACAACTAATAAGGAAATTTTCAAAAAAGATATATAATATTATACAAGTCTTATATAGTATTAAATGTCATGTTAGTTTCATAAAAAACATTAAAAATTCATTTTACAAATACAAAAGTACTTTAAATTTTTAAAATAACATAATGAATTTTGGAAAATCATAAAAATGTAAATAACAAAACCCACTAAAGAAGTTGCATTAAGCAGTAAATGTAAATAATCTCGAATTTTTAAAGTACAACATTTTTTGACAGATTAAATACGGGCGTCAAGCTCATATTAAGTATCCAATCCATTTCCTCTCTCTCTCTCAGGTCAATTTAAGAGGAAGACCATTTGGGATCTTCTCTCCTCTCATTTGTGTATGTAAAAAAACTCACTACTTGGTTCAAGAATGATAAGGGTAAGGATAGTAGCCAAAGCAAATGAAGGTCTAACTGAAGGAAGTAAATAAAATTTCTTATGAACTTCGCATCACTGAAATGTTAAAAATAACATGTAATTTGCAAAAATATTGCATGATCATCTTATGAATACGTTTTTCAACACAACAAATTTGTACTTTGCGGAACCATTAATTTAGGAAAACGATTTTCCTAACATTGTTTTTTATATTCTAATAAATATTGATGTGAGATCGTGGTTGCATCCTGACGCATGAGTCTCTAATGCAAGAAACCTCCCGAGTCAAGTCCAATATGCACTTGCTTCTCTTGTGTGCATGGTGATGAGTTGCGTAGCTTCCCCCAATGTCGATTTCTTCAACTTGCATGAACAAGGATTATCCATCTTATGATTCGTCGCATGAAATCAATCTTTCTTCACGTACGAGGAGCACAGAGAAGAAGAACTTCTCATCCACAAGGCCACACCAATGAAGAGAAGAAAGACTTAATAAGGTAGATGGGTAGGGTGAAGGAGACTATCTATCTGAGAGAAATAATTTCTCAAAACTCGTCTCATTATTCAATTCTCAATGTAAGAGAATTATTTAGAGGAATAAGGATGCCTTGAAAAATTGGCATTGTCCTCTCTTTTATAACTATGGAGGACATCTATTAGGAGTCTTCTCCTCATAGTAGATGTCCTCCATGGTGTCCACAGAATGGTCAATCAAGGTCTATAATCCAACACTTATTCATTAAGAAATAAGACTCGATTTATCTCCTTTTTATTACAAAATAAATAAATAAGGCAACAAATCAATCAACAAATTTAAGAGCCTAATTCAATTAGGACTCGTAATGGTGGCACCGCATGTTTCTTCGTGGATGTCCTTTTTATTTCCACAATTGGAGTTTGTTTCTTTATTATTATTATTATTATCTATTTATTATAATTATTAGTTTTCTTATAAGGACCCTCATAGATTATGGATCATATTCATATATCTAAATAAAAATGTAAATCAATTTACATTTAAAATCCAATGTGAATCATGTTCATGTATATGACCTAAAATAATTATATGAATCATATTCATATAAATATTATTAACATGAATTATTATTCACATCAATGAATTATATTTGTGAATTATATTCACAAAAATACCCTTGTGGAAAATTAAATATGATAATAACAATTATTGTCTCAATATTGACATCGTATCAGACAAATCCTAATCAAATTAGGACTCGCGAGATTCAAACGCACATACTAGGAGATCATATTATCCATGTATAGTGAATTGAAGTTTGGATAATTATCCAATTTAAAGTTATACCATTTTAGAAAAATACATCACTTGCGAATGTTGAGCTCTTGCTGAAATAATTCATACTCTAGGTGAGATGCACCACACTCCCCATGAGCTGAAGATTGCATCAGTGAGCTTAATCCAGCTCCCTTGACCATTTCTAATCATAGTACATACATTTGGAGTTTAGAAATAAAATCAAGGAGTGTATTTATTTCCATTTCCATCACCATTTCACTTTCCAACATTTGGACATTAAAATTGAAATTGGAATTTGACATTGGATTCGAATGAGATGAGACTTAATCCAATTAACTCTCAAATCATTAAGCTAAGAAAGGGAGCTACTAAAATTCATCTGGTTTCATCATTCCCACAGAGTAGAATAATCACAATAGATGGTCTATTAAAATGGATTTAACCTTGAGTATTCTCAATGCTCTTTCATCCTTCATATTGGAAGATTTTAATATATCCAAAGTTCAAACCCTAGTTTGATGGCCTTCTTCGGAAAACATCAATAGATTTCTCATTCGATAATTGGATAATAATATTAATAATATACTTTTCAAAAGTAAATATTGATATCTCAAATCCATATCTTATTTCACAAACAGGTTGACCATGCATGGAATTCATTATGATCCCAAATTATGCCATGAGTGAGCTCTATTCCTCGGTTCATCAACTATGAATATGTATGATCCCTTTGAGAGATCATACTTCTCATATGTCTTCATATGTGTACCAACTCATCAATATATTGGCCTTGATTAGGCCACCAACCTAATGATATGTCAAATGTGCACAGTAAGGCATATAGATATATATCTATCTTTGATCAAAGGATGTATTCATGGTCATGACCGTTACAATTCAGTTTTTAGTTTATCTCAATCTTATTAATTCATCTTTTTGACTTGATTATTCCAACACTTCTGGATCTCTACTCCTATGCAGAGGACATTGATGAATCCACATTTCATCATCTTTATTCTATCATTTCGGCACTAAAAACCCTAACAAATGCCTGTAAATACCCTTAAATCAAGCATCTTAACATTCATGCATGTGCATCATACTAGTGTATAAAATACTGTAATTAAGGCCAAAATTATAGAATAAATAAAGAAAAGAAAAAGAATAAAATATTGTAAATATTTTATGACCCAAAACCCCCGAGACCTAGGCATCTTGATGAATAAGTCGACAAGGAATAAAGTAGGGGGAGATAAGGTCAGAAATATAGAGAAAATACCTATACATTCTATTCATTCTTTATCCATTTTGGGACCTATTTTTGGTTCCACTTTTTATACATCAAATAAAGAAACTTTGTACATGAAAGTTGTAGATAATTTTATAAAAAAAAATACAAAATTGATTTCACAGAAAAGTAATGTACAGATAAAAAGTTATGGTCTGAATAAAACTCCAGAACCCCAACTTTCCAGACCCGTACCTCACAAACGACAACTCCAAATGCAGCATACTCACCTTTAATTGTATATAGAAGAAAAAAAAGCTATTTAATGGCGGTGGTTTCGCATTTGGCGGGGCTACGGTTTGAAAGTTGACTTTTAGACCCACATTGTACATTGTACAGATTAAAATATTCAAGTTATTCTTTATTCATTATTTATTCATTTTTATATTTTTATAATGTTGTAAATATTACTTATAATAATTATGTACATTAAAATAAGAACAAAAACCTAAATAAAAACAAAAATAAAATACTTAAAAATAAAATACATAGGTACCCTGCCTATATGTATACCTATACTTTTTACACTTATAATTTATTTAATACATAAAACATATCAAAAAATTTAATTAAAAATATATTTGTATATATAAAAGTATTTTATAATTTTAGAAAATAAGAAATAAAAATAATAAGAATAAAATACATGAAATGAAAAGTAAATACTTAAATAGGTATTACACCTATATAGGGTTAAAAAGGTAACTTGTAAAAATATAAGTCATAAAAATAAATAAAAATCATAATAAAATACTACATAAAATAACGAATATTTTTTATTTTATAACATTAATTAATTCGGCTTTATTCTATTTTTAATTGATTTTACAAAATAATTATCAGGGGTTTTTCCTGATTGGTCCACGTGGACCAATCAGGAGACGGTCCCAGTTGACCTAGGTCAACTGGTCGTCCTTCCCACCTACCCCCTGTCAGAGGTTGGTTTTTGAGCCACTTTCTGGGTTTTTTCCCAGCCGATTCTTTCACCATTTCACTTCGATCCCTTCTGCAAACCTCTTCACCTATCAACCCTCTTGCCCGCCATGTGTTTACATCGGGCCAAGGATCACTGAGGCGCTCCAGGATCGTCGATCTTCGAGCCCCTACAACTCGAGGTCAAACCAGATATAACGACCCCCTCCTTTTCATTTTGATTTTTGAACACCTTCGGTCCACCCTTCCTTGCTCTTCTTGTGCTCCAAGCACTCGTGGAGGTGACAGCTCTCACGCCGTGCATTCAGCCAGGGCAGAGGAAGTCGGAGGCGCTTCCACCACCTCCCACAAAGTCGCCGGTCGAGGTATCTTCTTCCTCTGGCTCCGGCCATCGAGGACCATCTCCCTTGCATTTCCTTGCACCATTTCATTCCTGTTAGTCTAGGGATCGAAAACCTACAAAAAAAATCTAAGTTCCATCTACTCCTTCGCCAAATCATAGTCCTACGCCGGAGCGCACCTCCAGCCACCCATCGCCACTCCGCCTTTCGCGTCGATTAGGTCCGCCTGAGGTCCAGGCAATTTGCCCTGGACCTCTTGACTATTTTTGCAGGGTCAAAGGACGTTGACTCGCGCCTGGGTGCGTTTTTGATGCTCGCCGGAGCTCAGCCGAGCTCCCTAGCTCCGCCGATCACCTGCGAGCGCCACGGCCATCGCCGTGCCCTTTTGGTTCCCCCAGGAGAAAGAGAAGGCCCCCAGGAAGCTCCAGCCGCATTTTGAAGCCAAGAAGCCCGCCGGAGACGGAGCTTGACCTCGGAGAACCTCGGCTCGCCGGAGTTCGTCGTTGTTCTTGCTCCGGCCTTCGCCACCGTTGGATCGAGGTGGAGTTCCAGATCGCGCATCGACCGTCCGAGCCTCCGCGCCCAGCCACCGTTGGATCTCATTCTGAGATCTAATCTCAGATGTTGAAGCGAACCGTCATCGGCCGTCCCCGTGCCGCCACGTGGATAAGTGGCACGTTCCCTGCCGCTGGATCGCCCTCAGCTGCCAGCCGTTGGATTCGCGCCACACGTCACCTGCGGATCGTCCCAGTGAGGGTATTTTGCATCCCAACCCTCGCACGTTTTGTATTTATATTTTAGTACTGAAACTTTTGTCTGTAGTGTAATATTTTGGTAATATTTGCAAAAAGAGCCTCTGGTTTTTAGTATTTACATATAGGTCCTCCGCCACGTCACCTCACGTGACCTGTACATGTGAGGTGCGGGCTTTTTGCACCGAGACCCTCGGTTTTGTTTGTATTTTATTTTGGTACCAAAACTGTGACATCACGTGTTAAATTTTTGGATATATTGCAAGTAAGCCCCCAGGGTTTGGAATATTGCATTTTGGTCCCTGCTAGGTGCGTGCGAGTCACGCGCCCTGGTGGGAAAATTGCTAGGACACCCAGGCGGGTTCCGTAATTGAATTTTGAAGCTATAAATCGAATATTCAGTTCAAATATTTGTGGAAATTTTCGTGTCTGCCCCTGGATGCTTGAAAAATTGCATAAATACCCCTGCCAGGACTGTGTAATGTTTGGATGTTTGTTTTAATTAGTTAAACCATCATTTTAACTCCAAAAATTCCACAGAATTAGGGTTAAGCTACTGGACGTCTATACTTCTACGCCCTATTTTTAGTTTTTTATTTTCTTTTATTTTTACATTTATTAAAAATAAAAAACATGCCTTTTATTTACTGTCTAGTTTAGAAAATACCAAAAAATAGTAAAATACCTCTAAAAATTCCAAAAAAATCACCTAGTATCTACTTTATCCTATTTTAGTGTCAATCCAAAAACCACTGAAAATCTCAAAAGAAAAACCTTACAAATTCGAAAAGACTCAAAAACTTCAAAAAAATCTTAAAAAAATCAAGGAAAACTCCAAAAAATACAAACTCAGCTCCCGTTTGTTGTATATTTCAGTAGCTTTATTTAAAAATTAGTGTGAAAAATTTTGATTACTGGTTGCTATTTTTAAATCCCATTTTACTCACAGCCAGCACATATTTCACTGTTTTGCCTTGTTTTGCTATTTAAAAATATCAAAAACACCTTGAAAAATCCCCAAAAATCACAAAAATAGTAGAAAACCACAAAAATACCAAAAAGATTTTATTTCTGAATTTTTGGATATTTTTTGCATATTTTTATAAATATTTTATCTTGGCTTGTATTACATTGTTTATAAATTCCAATATTAAAATATATATATATATATATAATATAAAATATAAAAATCAGAAAATTAAAAATCAAAATACAAAATTAAAAATTAAATAAAAAGAAAAAAATTTATTTAAAAACCCACAAAAACTTCATTGTTTGCTTGCTTAGTGTAGACACATCACACACACACACTTGTGCACACTTTTGTGAATTACCCTGTTTGCTCCCTGTGTTTGAACTCTCTGCATACTTGTCACTATATACCATTTGTGCAGAGTTAAAAATAAATTTTAACTCCACATTATTTCTAATTTGTTGATCTTTAGTGTGGGTTAATTGTTGATTAAATTCAGATTTTGATTGGTCGACACTTCGACTGTGTTCCCGCCTCGTGTGGAACACAAGATCGATCGATTTCTGAGTTTATCAGACATGCATCTAGAAGCTAGTCGAAAATTATTCTTTAAAGATAGATTGATATCTCTTTTTCAGACAAGAGATCTTTATTGAATATCACATATCAATTTTTGTTGTGCCCTCCAGACTAAATGGTGTTCAATTTGGCCATGGTACATAACCTGAATTGTACAAAGGTACCTTAAAATTAAGTGCATTCACAAAACTTCTTTTCAAATGGACATCGTAAAATAATATATTTTTTCATTAATGGGTTGCCAAAGTTTTACAAGTCCAATAATAACTACAAGTACGTGAAGTGACACTACTGCAAGAAGAAATATCACATAAAGAAAATTACTTTTGGTTTAAGAAACACTACAATAAATGTGATGTTTTACTAGCACCAACTTGCGGCATCTAGTACTGGATTTGTGATCGCAATAGCTGATGCGAGCACATTCCCTCAACTAGTGCTCGCATAGATAAATATGCAACCACTAATTTGAGGCAAGCAAATGGGGTGATTTGATGTCTCATTATGTGATCACATTGTGGTTGCATATTGTAGTCGTGTATTCTATTAAACAGAATAGAAATAGTATTCTCTCCTCATTACCACTTTAACTCTTCTTAGTTATCATCCTCCCTCTCCGCGCGACCCCTCTCTCTTCGCTCGATCTCCTCCCTCTTTAATAGCCTCTCCTCCTCCCTCCACCCCTGATCTATGCTCTTCTACTCTCCCTACCACTTAATTATCTCTTCAGCCTCATCCTCCACCATTGTACGTGGCGAAGTGGAACCTTCATCATTGTGGATAAGCTCTTCCCTATCCATCTCCTACCACTGACAAGCATCTCCCCCAATTCATCCTCCCCATTTTTAGGTATATCTATTGTCATTTAATTTTGTCAAATACTTTAATTTTTTCAATTTGGTGTATGTATGTGTTGGTTAGATAATCAGTTTGCCTCATCTAACAAGATAATTAGGCAATCGACGTGTAATTAACCTCTAATTAAGACAGCAATCAACCAATAGTTATATTAAGAGATAAACGTGTGTGAGTCAAAATAATTATAACTCTACATGAATGTGTATAGATGTAAGCAGATAGAGTGTCAAACATCGGGAAACAAAATAGAAGATAATAATTATCATTCATTAATAATAGTTATTTTTAGATTTTCATCATTTTACTTATTTTGTGGGGTTTTAATTATATTAAATTTTCTATGTATTTTTAATTATTTTATATTTTAAATTTAACATTTTAATTTCATATTTTGTTTTTAATTTGTAAATTTTTTATTTTTGTTTTAATTTTTAAAATAAGATATATATTAATATGGAAAATATAGATATTATATCTATATCTTATATAAGTAATATATATAATATATATTTAATATAGCTATTTTTAAATAAGTAAAAATATAATAAATAAAATGGTATTTATGTTTTTATATATTTTTACTATTTTTTGTAATTTTTATGCATTTTTTTATTTTAATGGATTTTAAAAGTTATAAAATGAAAAAATAATGGATATATTAAATATTTAAACTTGTTTAGGGTGTAATGAAAACTTATTAGTCAGAAATTAACCTAAAACTATTTTTAATATTATAAATATAATAATCATGATTCAAAAACTAAAAGAAATATTTTTCGATTTTATAGATTTTTTGCTAATTTTTATAAGTTTTATATTGTATTTTTTTGTGAAATTTGGATACATGGTACAATATACTGTAATATATGATATACGTTTTTCAATATTTTGGTGGTATTTTCTAATTTTTATGAGATGTTAAATGCTAAAATGGAAACAAAACATGTTTTGTATTTAAAAAATAGGAAAATAAGTTAAAATGCCAAATAAAAATTATGCATGATCAAGCATGATTACAAGCATCAAACATATTTTCCTACAATTTTTAGCATACAATAAATATTTAATACGCACAAAATACAAGAAATAAAAATATATAGTACAACATTGGCTCAATTGAAATTAAAATAAAATATGTGTGCATTTTATAATAGATCTAGAAAGTTTGAGGCATTCACACAAAAATACCAACACCTCATGTGGGACTACACATGAGATAGAAGTACCTAATAGCAGATATAAAAAAGTTCAGTGTCCATATAATAAATAAACCTAAATAACTTACATTTGATATTATGTTTACAAGAAAATGATATTACAAAAGATGGGAGGGATTGGTTGCAATTACCTCAGGAGATGCACATGAGCGGCGTAGATCTTGATCAATGGCTGGAGGTACGCCACATAACCCCACTTAAGATTCAAGGGTTGAGGTGGCATACTGGTTCAACTAATTTTAATGGTTTAGATTAGATTTACGTTACACCTTTGATCTGACAGCTCTAGAGATATGAGGAAGAACATGGAAGAACATTCCTTGTTCCATGCGTCGATGGGCTCTTCTTCTTTCTCTAGCAACCTTTCTCGCTTCTGATCAGCTTAGGAGCCTCTTGGGAACCTTTTACAGCTCCAAATAGTATTTGATAAGTCCAGGCCTCATCAAAGACTTGGAGGGTGATTCTTCTCTGACCACCTGGATGTCTAAAACTCGAGCCAATTCGAGTTCCAAGTGAGCTATTCAGTCCAAGCTACTACACAAAAATCTTTAGGGTTTGAGGGTGACTTTCCTCCACCCATGACTTGAAATAGAATGCATGATTTACCTAGGAATGAAAATGCGAACTAACTAAGATAGCCTAGAAGCTCAAACTTGGTTGGAACCAAGGATCAGAAGACCTTCACTTGAAGCGAACTCTGACAAGGTGGATCAGCCTCCAGTTACCTTCTCCACGCCGTAGAATTATTGGGGGAACTCCTCCTATCACGAGGGTCTGCATCGGCTAAGGATTAATGGGGTTATAGTAGCCAAAGAGGGATCAAAATGGGTAAGGAAGATGAAGGTCTTTATTTATAAACATGACTCCCTGACATTTTGTACATTGTACCTTTTATTTATAGGATTGTTATGAACGTATTAGAAATGTTTATTTAATTACATTTAATTCGTTATCAAGCATGTGCATTGCATGTGCGTTTGGAAAAATTACATATTTTCTCTTGGGAATTATTATTGGGTTTTAAATTGGATTGAAACTATATGTTAATTTTTTGTAGGTCCCTGTGCTATAGAACATTTGTGTTTTGTTTCTTTATTTATATTTATTATCTTTGTTAATCCAAAAATTATAGAAAAATATGTCAAGTTCTTGGAACCCATGTTTATCTCACATATTTTTTGTAAGGCATTTAAAATCATTTTATTATTTATTAAAAACTAAAACATGTTTTTCTCTTGTACAAAATATCTTCATAAATTCTTGAAAATTATAGTAGTTCTATTTTGTTATATTTTATCTAACCAAAATCTTTAAAAATTTCAAAACCAAGACCCTAAAAATGACAAACGCGGAAAAACTTATAAAATTTTGCAAAAATCCTAGAGAAATCCAAAAATTATGGTTTCTGACTAGAAATTTCTTTGTGATACATATTTTATATTAAATTTAGTTTAGGGTTTATTTTGCATTGATATCTATTTTAAAACACTAAACAAGTTTCTGTATTTATTTTATTCACTATTTTATGTATTTTAAACTTTAAAAATCCATAAAATGAGAAAAATCCCAAAAAATTTTACTAAAAATAGAGAACAATATTCAAAACCCAAAAAATCTTTATTTTGATTTTATTTGTTTTACTTGAAAAATCCAAAAACTACTTTTCTTCTTGTTTTATCTATATGGTATATATTACATATATATTATCTTATTCTCAAAATTAAAAAGAAATTAAATTCTTGAAAATTAAAAACATAAAAATTTGAATATTATTAAAAATTAACAAAAATGTAAAGAGAAAAAAGAAATAAAAAGACAAAAACTAAAAATCGAAAATATTATTACATATATATTATTAATACTATTTTTTTCTATCATCATTTTGCTTACTTGAGTTCAACACTCTGATTATTTTCCCTATACAAACATTTATTAGAGTTATAATAAATTCTAACTCATACTTTTGCATCTTGATTGTTCTTCATTATTGTGGGTTAATTGTTGATGATTTGATAATTGGTCAACACAACAATTGTTAGGCTGGCTCATCAACGACCATAATGCGAATAGAATGAGAATACATTCATGCTCATAATATCTACAGTTTCTTGTAGTGAAAACCACACGATTTGAGGTGATGCGATTGAGAAGAAGAATGAAAATGTTACTGCAACTGCCCAGCACGAGCTCCTCATTGTCCGTGATGAAGAGATGGTGAATGTCGCACATGATGGTACTTATTATCTCCTTGATACTATCTCAATACTCCCTGTCACCTTGCATAGAGATTTCTTTTCTTTATATACATCCTGAGGTTCTGGCTCAATAAAGATGGTCATTGGTTCTTTATCTCAAGTTTATGGCATTGGAAATGATGTGATACCAATTTCTAGTCGAGCATTATTGGGGCTCAAATATGCGAGACATGCACCAGATATGCACCCGAACCTTATTTTTACAGGGGAACTTGATGATGAAGGATACGAAAATACCTTTAGTAGATGGCAAAGGAAGTTTACCCATGGATTATTAGTTGTTGCTCGTGTCAAGAAATGAAGCAACAAACTCTACACATTGAATGCATCAAATTCCTGTGATGTGTCACATGCTAGTAGATGTAAAGAAAGATAAATCGAGAGATGCCAAATTGCTTAGTTGGGAAGAATATGAGAGTCTTCTTGAAGTGCCATCCACCATCAAGGGAGATGTATGTGTTGGAGCTAGTTCATATACATGTTAATTTTAAATAGAAAATAAGTTCTCTCAATGGTACACTATTTTATTACATTTATTGATGATTTTTAAGGAATGTTTGGGTCTGTGTCTTGAAGAGGAAGGACCAAATCTTTGAAGCTTTCAAGTTTTGTATGTGCTAGTGGTGCAACAAACATGAAAGAAATTGAAGGGCATTTGGTTGCGACAATGATGGTGAGTACATTGGGTATTTGTTCCCGTGCCCGAATGTGGGACCCCTCCTAGCTGTAAACTACAATCCCGAAGCCTTGACGAACTAAACTCAGATACGACAGGGAGACCCGTGTTCAATCTTGAAGGTCAGTTGAGGGTATTATATTATCAGTAACATTATTTCCCCTGCCTGTCTTCTTAGTATTAAGGCAATGAAGTTCAGTTCAAGAGTCTGATATAGATTAGGACGGAGTGGAGAAGCCGCGACACAGAGTTCTCGTCAGCTGGATCTCGCTGGTGCCACCTAAATTATATATATTTGGCAACGGATGTGTGAGTGAATACTTCAGATCTCATGGAATCATGCACCAAAAGACACCAAGATGCCTCAACTAAATGGCATAGCAGAGAGAATGAACATGACCCTAATGGAGAGCGTCAAATGTTTCTGTTATGAGGCCAAGTTGCCTAATGCTTTTTGGTCTAAAATTCTTTTCACTACCGTTCAAGTTATTAATCTCTCTTCATATGTTTTCTTAGATGGTGATGTTTCGGATGGGGTCTGTCATGACAATGATTTCTCATACAAATATTTACGCATCTTTGGATGCATAGTATTTGTGCATATACCCAAGGATGAATGGTCTAAGTTGGATGCAAAGATGATGTGCATTTTCTTGAGATGTGGCCAAGATGAGCTTGGCTACATATTGTATGATCCTACTGAGAAGAAACTCATGAGAAGTAGGGATTTGATTTTTCTATGAAGACCAAACCATTGAAGACATCAAGAAAGATGCAAATGATTCTCCTTCGAGCAACTACCTGCAAGATGATGTAGAGTCAGTTTTTTTATAGATTGCTCCGTTGTAGTGCCAAGTGACGCAACTGAG
This sequence comes from Ottelia alismoides, assembly GCA_037367405.1. Taxonomy (NCBI): domain Eukaryota; kingdom Viridiplantae; phylum Streptophyta; class Magnoliopsida; order Alismatales; family Hydrocharitaceae; genus Ottelia; species Ottelia alismoides. The sequence goes on along the minus strand of JAZKJV010000560.1, from coordinate 949,253 downwards.
TAGTTGTAAGATGCGAAACAAGAGGAGGATGTTTTCGAGACATCCACTCTTGATGATAATGATAATGATGATGATGACAACGACGATGATAGCCATGTTGATGAGGGGTCTACTTTATATGCACTACCACATCAAAGAGCCATGAGGGAGAGGAATCCCTCCACTATATATCTTGTACACGAATATGTCTTGTTGACCAATAATGGGGAGCATGAATACTATGAGGAGGCTCTAGAGGTTGTAAACAAATAAAAGTGGTTAGAAGCTATGAATGAGGAGATGGAGACTCTTCATGACAACCATACATTTGAGTCTGTGAAGTAGTCTGAGTGCAATAGGGCTTTGAGAAACAAGTGAATTTTTAGAGTGAACAATGATGAATACTCTATAAACCCAAAATTCCGAGCATGGTTGGTTGTTAAGGTTTTAACAAAAAAAGGGAGTGGATTTTGAGGAGATATTGTCTCACACGGTCAAAATATCCTATATCAAAGTGATGCTCAGCTTGGCAGTTAGCCTCGACTTAAAGGTTGAACATATGGATGTGAAGACAACTTTCATCCTTGATGATCTTGAAGAGGAAATTTATACAATGCAACATGAGTGCATTGTGGCTACAGGCAAAGAAGATCGTATTTGCAAGTTGAAGAAAAATTCTTTATGGATTGAAGCAAGAACCGAAGCAATGATACAAGAAGTTCGAGTTATTTATGGGGGAGCCTGACTACTCCAATACTACTTCAGATCATTGTGTCTTCATAAAAAAATTCTCAGGTGATGATTTCATCATTTTATTGCTCTATGTTAATGATACATTGATTGTTGGCAACAATGGAGGGAGAAATTCTAGTTTGAAGAAGGAGTGGAGCAAGTCCTTTTCAAGGAAGGACTTGGGGCATGGAAGTCGAATATTAAACATGAGGATCACCCGTGATAGAGAAGCAAGGAAATTTTGGCTATCATGAGAGAAGTACATTAAGAAGGCACTTTCAACGGTTGGGTATAGAAGGTACATCAGGTTATGCACTACATGTGACCTGTTGTGATACTTAGGTCGTAGTAGGTGGGATGAGATAGAAGCTGGTGCTTTAGTAGGCTGGGTTGATAGTAATAGAAACATCAGCATGTGGGTCACAAAAGGTGCAATAGGTGACATGTTATGACATTCGTTCCATAGCAGACAGTGGACTACAAAGTGTGAAACTTAATTTTTAACACTTATGGAGAGCCTCACTTGGCTGGGGACTACTCCACATTATGTTTTTTTTATCTAGAGTAGAACCCATCATTCCAATAAAGAAGATTGCATAGAAAAAGCTAGGGCTCAATCTCTTGTGCCCTAACTTCACTCCGACATCCGTGTGAGGTCACTAAAAGCTCTTCATGCCCTTTCCTCTTACTATGATGGTTCTTGGCGTGCACTATAGTTAGGAAAAGCTACGACGTGCATCAGCAAGCTTCTTTTTGGAGAAGAGCTACATATTCAGTTCCCTTCTCATTGAAAACCATCCATCTCCATCTTTTGATCTTATTGGCGGTGTTCATTTTGGTTGATAGACTAACAAGAAGGTCTTGGCTTGTGTAGCTTTTGAGGATAACAACTTTATCACCATTATAGTTGAGTGCCTTGGGTCGCGCCTGCCCCGTGATTTTCTCCCCTATCATTTTGAGGGTTTCCATGTTAAAATCTCTATGAGTACAGTGGTTGTTTGTGACTTTCTTGTTCGTTTACTAGAAGAGGTCGTTAATCTTTGATATTTTGCCTAAGATTTTCATACAACGCTTCCACAATATTTATGGGATTTGTTCCCCAAAAAAGTGGCATCAAAAGTTTAAAAGTGTTGTTTGGTCCTTTGATCCCAACAAGTTCTACATTCAAAAGCTGATTGATTATCGAGATGAAGCATACACCTTAGCACAACCAACGTGTTCTTCCTATGGAAGAGGCATTGAGGTCGGAGACCTTGAAGGATAACTGCCTATGACCAACAAGAAGGCGTAGATTCTCCATCATTTTCTTTAATTTTTTATTGAATGATATGGAGTGCATCCATATTCTGCCACCCAATGAAGATCCGATTCGTGGAAGAGAAATACATAATGGACACCAAAAGAGGCAGACTGTGCGCGGTTTGAACCAGAAAGCCTTGAGCTGGTCTGACTCCTCGACTTATCAAAAAACACATTCCTCGACTCGACCTACATCCCAAGTTAAATTGGCAAGGACCCTGGGCCGTGCTTTCCCGAATTGGGAAGAGTTGAGCCCTATGCTCCTCACAACATGTTCCATGGATCACATTTACTTTTCTTGCAAATTAACGCATATAGCAATGTGTAGTCCTAAGAATAGTTTCGCTCTTCTCATCGCAAGGTCATGTCGACCATCCCTTTTTATAAAAGGCCATGCACCTATCTTTTTGAGCTTTATATTACACATCTTTTTCTGTTGAAAATTGTTATCGAAACCACACAATATCAAGTTCACGAGTAAAAAAATGTAAAGTAGTTGTGCTATACTTTTTGTTTGAAGGCGGGATATCATTCATTAATCTTGAAAATAACTTCCCCAAGATAAATTATCCTAAAATAAGTAGACACATCAAAATTACATTATCCATAATATCTCGATTTACTGTACTTGTTTATCAAAGGTCAATAATCTTTTGGATCTTATAACCCAAGATGCATATACCTTTCTGAAATAACTGGTTCCTGTGGTTAATTCTCTGGATGTAAATTTGAAAACAACCGTGCTTGGCTCACGTATTGTAATTCCGGGCTTGTTTAAGGCTGTTTCGAGATCCGAATAATAAATAAATAAATACTTACGAAAGAAATTTCAGAAAAAGCAGAAGCCCGATGTTACTATGACAACAATTATAATAGGATTAGAAGGTACGGACGATCAGCAGCGATAAAATCAAGGTTTTTGAAATCGAACCGGATACCGAATCGGAAACCTTGCTGAAATGATCGGATCGGATCAGATCGAACTATGTAATCAAACCGATTCGACCGTATGATGACGTCATCATTATTAAAACTGGATTAAACCGGACCGGTGAAAAAAAGGTTGAACCGGCTAATCAAACCGAAATGAAATAATATATATATATATAATATACACTTAAATATACTTGAAATATATATAAAATACATAGATAATGTATATATTTCACGCTATACATAAAGTATTTTTCTTATACACCATCAAATATCATACATATCATATATATATATTTATATATATATATTATTTGGACTAGATACTCTATAACATGATAATAGTTTAATTATATTTAAAACCTAATATGTACAAAAAGTTGTGTTAGTATAATTGGTTAGAAGTGTGAAATTGATAACCGAAGGTCATGGGTTCAAATTGCATTCTAATTTTTTTAAATAATTTAAAAATTAAATATGTTTCAACTTCGGTTGAATCTGATTAAACCGATTAAAAAATATATTGAATCAGATGAGTTAATTAAAATTTGAATAACCAAAACAAACCGACATAAATCGGTTAACCGGACCGGTACTGGTACAATTCACCAATCGATATGGTCGCCTTTAAAAACACCGGATAGACCAATCAGGGGAAAGGAGAAAAGCATCGCAAGAAAAACCCAAACTCTAGCACTAGACTTACCAATTGAGGAGAGAGGGTGGGGGTCCTTTCTGATTTGATACCCCCTCCCTACTCCTCGCCCCCATTCTCCAGACCCCTTCCCTTCCGCCACCATCCCCTACCTATCCTATTCCCTCAACCCTTCCCCTCTAATACTCGACACACAGATCCGATTCCCCATAAGGCATCCCTTACACCTTTTTTTTCCATCCTCGACCTCTCCTACTAATCTTATCCCTCAGCTCAAATCTTTTTTTTGTGTGTACGTCAACTGAAATCCATATATACATTACACACACCTTAATCAAACAATATATAGTTTTGAGAGCCCACTCTCGAAGGCCGTGCCCTTCACGGGAGACCCTCTCTCTCCCCTTCCCACCCCACCCCAACCTCCCCTCCTCCTGTAAGCAGCAGCGGCAGCTGCCTCTGCTCTGCTCTCTCTCTCTCTCTGCTGCTCCTCCTGCACCCTGTGGCCCCGTACGGATTGATGTGATCACCACCACTCTCCTCATCCTCCTACTGCTGCTACTATTTTCCCCACCGCCAAATACCCACTTCCACCCATGACAAAGCGCCATCACCACCACCACCAAATCCACGCCCAACCCATCACGCCAATGGACCCCAAAGGCAAGATGGCAACCGATGCCGGTGACGACGAGCTTCTTGCGGCCTTGGGCTACAAGGTGCGCACATCCTCCATGGCCGACGTCGCCCAGAAGCTGGAGCACCTCGAGATGGCCATGTCCTTGGGCGCTGCCGACGATACCATTCTCTCCCACCTCTCCACCGACGCCATCCACTACAACCCCTCCGATCTCTCCTCGTGGCTCGAGTCCATGCTCACCGAGCTCAACGTGCCCCACCTCCCCGCTTCCGATCAGGCCGAGTCTTCCGTCACCTCAGTCGACCGACACGACGACCTCTCAGCCATCGTCCCTGTTGGCCTCGTCGATCCGGACACGAGGGAGAAGAAGAGGATCCGTTCCACTGCCTCATCCTCCGATCCCGTGTCGATGGTGCTGGTGGACTCGCAGGAGACCGGCATCCGACTGGTCCATGCCCTGCTTGCGTGCGCGGAGGCCGTCCAGCAGGAGAAGCTTCCGGTGGCTGAGGCCCTCGTGAAGCAGGTGGGTGTTCTGGCTATGTCCCAAGGCGGCGCCATGCGTAAGGTTGCTACCTATTTCGCGGAGGCTCTCGCCCGTAGGATCTACCGGATCTACCCCCACCACGATGCCACACTCGACGCCGCCTTCTCCGACATGCTCCAGATGCACTTCTACGAGGCCTGCCCTTACCTCAAGTTCGCACACTTCACCGCCAATCAGGCCATACTCGAGGCCTTCGCTGGCAAGTCCAGAGTCCACATCGTCGACTTCAGCATGAAGCAGGGCCTGCAATGGCCCCCTCTCATGCAGGCCCTCGCGCTACGCCCCGGTGGCGCGCCCTCCTTCAGGCTAACCGGCATCGGCCCACCTCAGCCGGACAGCTCCGACGCGCTGCAGCAGGTGGGGTTGAAGCTCGCGCAGTTCGCGGAGACCTTACATGTGGAGTTTGAGTACAGAGGTTTTGTGGCGAGTAGCCTTGCTGATCTCGAGCCGTATATGTTTGATATGGGTCGACGCTCGTCCTCCTCACCCTCCACTTCGTCTTCTTCGTCATCCTCTTCCACCGAGGAAGAAGCGGTGGCCGTGAACTCGGTTTTCGAGCTGCACGGATTACTGGGTCAAGTGGGCTCTATAGAGAAGGTGCTGGGAACCATGAAGGCGCTAAAGCCGAGTATAGTGACGGTGGTGGAGCAGGAGGCGAACCACAACGGCCCCATTTTCCTTGACAGATTCACGGAGGCCCTCCATTACTATTCCAGCATGTTCGACTCTTTAGAAGGCGGCGGCAGCGCCGGCGGCGTTATTGACAGCCAGGACCAAGTGATGACAGAGGTCTATCTCGGCCGGCAAATCTGTAACGTGGTCTCTTGCGAAGGTCCCGAGAGGACGGAGCGGCACGAGACCATGGCGCAGTGGCGGCGGAGGATGGCGGACGTTGGGTTCGTTCCGGTGCCATTGGGGTCCAACGCGTTCAAGCAGGCGAGCATGCTGCTCGAGCTCTTCGCCGGTGGGGAGGGCTACCGCGTGGAGGAGAAGGAAGGCTGTCTCATGCTCGGGTGGCACACGCGTCCCCTCTTCACCACCTCCGCCTGGCGCGTCGCTTCATCCCAAGCATCGATCGCCGCCTCGGGGAGCCAGCACCACCGTCCGTGAAGTTCCGTCTCGCCCGATGTGTCCGTCCATTCTAGATTGGGACACGCGGCACGCCACCAGAGGTTGCCCCTTTCCTTTCTCATCCCGTTCCGAACCCACTTGTTTAATTATTATCCGTAATATATTCAGAAATGTGATGATGACGACGATCATATTTTCTCCTCGCCACTTTTTATCTCCGTTTTCTTGGAAATAAAAAAATTTATAGATTGGAACGGTAGGCAGTGGGAGGACATGTCTGGCAGTGTACCAACAAAGGAAGGAGGATGGTATAGGGGAGATGGGAAGGGGATCTCAAGGTCCCACTTGGGTGAAATGATGGAGCAACAGTAATTCGCGGGCACGGTGTTATTTCTTTCTACAATTACAGTAATGGGCGCGGACGGGGCAGAGAACCTCGCAGAACAGCTGTCCGAGTCAGGGTCAGGTGGTGGGTGTCAGCGCGGGGCGGGGCCCGCAGGGGGGTCAAGTCTGTGTGGCCTTGGCCCTCTGTGGGTCCCAGGGCGAGGTGGCGAAGGGGTCCACTCCACGGTGTGCGATGCTGAGAGGATGCTGGGAAGGGGAGAGGAATACCGGACCATCTGCACCAAATTGGACCCGTCGAGTCACATCAATCCCAGACCCCACTCAGAGTCAGAGCCCACTAGCGATGGCTGTGCCTCCTTTCCCTTTCTTTAATCTCTATTGTTTTCAGAATCCAATGAAAACATTCAATGAAGATTTCGACCTCCTCGTTTTGATATTTGTATATTTCTGTCTTCCTTTCTAGTAATGCCACTAGCACATTTTTCACGACCCTTCTTATACCTAGTAAGGGTGCGTTTGATCCTGGGTTATCCAGGGGAGGATTATCTGGTTTTGTGTTTGTGTGTTTGATTGGTGGGTTATGGATTGGGAGGGTTTGCGGGTTGTGATTGTATTGGAATTTGAAAAAATTGATAGTTATTATGATATGATTGTATTGGATTTGAAAAAGTGGGTGGTTGTTGTGATTTATTTGTATTGAAGTTTAGAATAGTGAGTAGAAGTTGAGTATTTTATGACTTTTAGATGATATGATGGTATAATATATATTTTTTTGATGGGAAGGGAGTGGACCTCACTAATGGGTTAAAAGTGTGGGTTTTGGGGGGTTACCCACCCAAAGTGGGTGGTAACCCCCCAACCAAACGCACTCTAAGGGAATGCTTGGTTGTTGGGATACACCGAGTTATGGTGGTATATCAGTTCTGTATTTCGGGATTGTGATTATTTGTATTGATAATATAATTTCTTTTATTTAATATTTTTTAACTATGTTTAAATTTATTACATAAAAAACATATTATAATCATTTAAAAAGTTAATATAATAGATATCAATGTCACATTACAATTATCAATCCAACTCATACCCCAACCTCGCCAGGAACGCTCCTATTTCCGTTCCTGTCGAGCTTCCTCTTTGAAGCATCCTTACCCTTCGTACCCCCCATCACAATTTTCAGTTCATGAGATTTTTGTAATTCTATATATGGGTTGGAAAATGATGATCGTGTAGGACAATGGGTATGATGTTGAGTGTGGTTTGGTAAGCAATTTAAGCATCCTTACCCTTCCTACCCCTTCTTGTTCCTCATGGAAGGGAGATGAAGATTCCTGGGAAATCTAATATCAGAACGGTTATTCTGCTTCTGTGGTCTACTGTTCGGATTCGATTTGCCGTCAGCGTTGAGTTAAATCTTGATATCAATGAATGATTCGCTTGCAGGTAGGGGATTAGTTGATCTGGGGTGTGATTAAGATAAGTCCATCCCACTAGCTTGAATGTAGGAGATTGGCGTAGGGTTTGACTCCTGTGAATTTTCCATGCAGGATTGCGCAATAAATGTTAATTCGTCGGAGGATACGTGTGCGTCTGGGAGATCCGGCACTGCACTGACTGCGATGCCATGTGATGGATGTCTACCAAATAATTGGTAAGGAATCGCTTTTCCACCTCCCAATTGATCCCCTCCTTCCGAAAGAAACGTGTAGCCCTTAAAACTCGATTTGTTTAAGCGCCTGTGGGGGCACAACTGAAGGGGGAGCTCTCACTCTCAGGATCCTTTAAATATGGACTGCGCATATTATTATTATGTATATACTTCTCCGAATATATTAGAATATTATAATGGCTTGCACGGCTGGATGCTTATCCAAATGTCGTCAGATTATATTCCTAAAACGGAGAGTTTACTGTCGGAGAATTATCCTTGCCATTTCTAAGATATTAAAAAAATTATATACTCCAATATATTAGGCTTGGGATGCTTTTCAAATTAGAAATGGCAAGGATAATTTTCAAATTAGAGTGTTGACTGTTCGAAAAACATTCTCATTTGTTTACCAACACAAATTAATACCCTCAGTTGGATAATAGCATGCAATATGTGCATGCAGCCAGATATCTGACTATGAAAGCTGGGTATATTCAGCTATTGTAACTTTCTATATATTTTCAATGCTGATGAACATATGAAACACAAACTTGCGTTGAGTTTGATATTGTCGTTAACCATGAGAGTTTTTATTTGGGTTACAATGTATTGAGGCATATGTCGTGAGGATAGTCGATCCTCGCCAATATTCTGCTTCGAGGAGAGTCGAGAACTTAGAAATACTATGCAATTTTCTTATATATGTACACACCTGCGTGCACGTGCACATTTTCTCTTCCTTTTCTGTCCTAGTTAGTAGGGTATTCGTCATCATCATTCATTTTATTTGAACTAAAATATTTGATAACGCATGTTATTGGAATGTAACAAATATATTTTTTACATAAAAGTAACACAAATATAAGAGAAAACAGAAGGAAATAAAGAATAACAAGGCCAAACATGCTAGATACATGTATAATATATATTACCCTTGTGTTTATAAGTACCTTAGGGTAAGAACAAACTTCTATATTTTGTAACTATTAATGCATAATAACAAATAAATTCTTTTCAATTATATTGCAATGCTCTCAGTATATAAAAAATGAAAAGCTTATAATAACATAATAGAAAATCGACTCTATTATTTTACATATAATAATATTCAATATTGTATAACTCTTTAGCTATAACATATTTCTAATTACTTTAACTTTTATCAATCTTATGAAAAACGTAAATTTATGAATAACATATAAAATAGATACACTAATTATAAAGAATAAAACATATTTTTACAATATCAAAAAACTTAAAACTACTTGTCAAAATTATAACTCTTTCCTCGGGATTTAATTGAGATATTTTTGTCAAGGATATTTTTTCGTGTTGTTTTGCTTCAAATTTTGCATATGGGATCCACATGTACAACAACCTTCTTCAAATTTTGCATATGGGATCCACATGTACAACAACCTTCAATAGCAACAACAACATGATCAAATTTAGCAGGTAAACTTCTTAAAATCTTTTCAACAACCTTCTTATCAGTAATGGTATCATCATAACTTCGAATTTGATTTATAATAATAGAAGCTCTTAAAAAGAATCCTTGGATATTTTCACCATCTTTCATTAAGAGATTATTAAAATCCCTCCATAAAGATTGAAACTTGATACAAATTACCTTGGTAGATATTTGAAATTCTTTCTTTAAAATCTCCCATGCTTCTTTAGAAATAGTTGCTCCAGAAATACGAGGAAAGATAGATTTACTTACTCCTTGTTGGATGTAAAGAAGGGCCTTTACATCTTTCTTCTTATTCTCCTTGAACTCTTTCTTCTTTACTTCACTTAGTAAAGCAATTGCATCTACATCTTTAACCTCTTCATAATCTTCTATGACAAGATTCCACAAGTCTTGTGAGATGAAGAGGGTCTTAATTTGAAGACTCAAATAATCATAACTTTCTCCATCAAATATTGGAATGGAATTTTGGGTGTAGTTGAATAAAGGTATATTGGAGGTGGATGCAATGGTGTTGAGAAATAAGGAAAAGGCTTCAATAAGGATGTAAGGATGGTTATGGCTCTGATACCAAACTTGTTGGAGTAGCGGAAAATTGATGGAGCAAATAAGAGAGAGAGAATATAGATCAATGCACAAGGTAGATAAGAACTCAAGAACTTCTTTTCATTAAAACTTAAACTTGCATAAACACTTTAGTTTACAAAAAGGGGACTTACAATGTTTATAACAAAGGAAGAAAAACTTACAACACTTGGAAGGAGGAGGACACTTGAGAGACTCTTGTGTTGGTAGAGAACTTCTTCTTCTTGTTGTTGTGTCAAATGAGGATCTCTTGGGGGGTATTTATATGCCCCAAGAGAGTGGAGATATTTTGGAAGAGGGATCTAGAATCCTCTTCCATGCTTATCTTTTAAGAGTAAATATCTAGATATTTTGGTGGGAGGTGGAGAAGTATCTAGATATCTTCTCCACCTCTCTCTTTTTTAGAATATTCTTCCAAGTGCATATCTTCTTATGTTGGTGGAACATATAGGCCCACATCTTTTTATATGGTGGAAGATTATAGTCCCATTTATACTAGCCCATTACAATAATACTTAATGTGCTAATTACAAATTACATTTTCAACACCCCCTCTTAATTTGTAATTTGCATTATCCTCCTTATGTACTGGAATTTTTCAGTTGGAAGTGGCTTTGTAAAAATATCTGCAAGTTGATCCTCTGTGCTGATGAACTCCAGCTTTATATCGCCTTTCTCCACTAGCTCTCGAAAATAATGGTGACGAAGTTCAATATGCTTTGTTCTTCCATGAAAGACTGGATTCTTTGTCATATCAATGGGTGAAATGTTATCGCATAGTATAGTTGTTGGAAGAATATTCTCTTCTTGAATATCATGAATAAGTCTTTTCAACCATACAGCTTCACATGATGCACTTGTAACAGAAATATATTCTGCTTCAGCAGAGGAAAGGGCTATTGTCTTTTGCTTCTTAGAACTCCAAGATATGGCTTTATATCCGATGAAGAATAAATAACCGGATGTACTTTTTCTATCATCTATGGATCCAGCCCAATCACTATCTGAGTAACCTTTGAGAGAATTATCTTCTTCTGAAGTATATTTGATTCCAAAATTCTTAGTACCTTGAACATAACGAAGAATCCTTTTTACGGCTACATAGTGAAGATTGCTAGGCTTACTCATAAATCTTGATACAACACTAACTGCATATACTATATCTGGTCTTGTATTAGTTAAATATAACAAGGAGCCTACAAGACTCCTATAAAGAGAACCATCGGCTTCTTGAGCTCCATCGTTTGCAGAATGTTTTGTATTAGCAGCCATAGGAGTTGCTTCTGGCTTGCAATTTAACATATGAAATTTCTTGAGAATATCATAAAAATATTTTTCTTGAGAGATAAATATTTCACCTTCTTTCTGTTGAACTTGAATACCAAGAAAATATCTCATAAGATCGAGATCTGTCATTTCATACTCTTTCATCATTGCTTTCTTGAATTCCTCAATCATCTTGAAGGAACTGCTTGTATATCTTCAACATAAAGACATACGATAAGGAAATTTTGTGTATCTTCTTTCTTCACATAAAGAGATGGCTCATTAGGACTTCTTAAAATTTCATTATTATAAAAATATCCATCAATTTTATTATTCCAAGCTCTTGTTGCTTTCTTTAAGCCATACAAGGCTTTGCGGAGGCGATAGACCTTTCTTCATTATCTTTGAAGATGTATCCTTGAGGTTGTTCAACATAAACCTCTTCTTCAAGATCTTCATTAAGAAATGTAGATTTAACATCGAATTGATAAACTGGTAACTTCTTTTGAGCAGCAAGTGCAAGTAAGGTTCTAATTGTCTCCATACGTGCAACTTGTGCAAAAGTTTTATTATAATCAATACCTGGCTGCTGCGAATAGCCTTTAACAACCAATCGAGCTTTATGCTTGTGAATGGAGTCATCTTCATTATATTTGACTTTATAAATCCATTTAAGACCAATGACATCTTTATCTTTAGGACGGTCCACAAGCTCCCAAGTGTGATTTTTATTAATGACTGCAATCTCTTCATTCATTGCTTGAATCCATACTTCTTCTTTTGCTGCTTCTTCAAATTTTTGAAGCTCACAAGCAAATAAGGCAATAGCAGAAGATGATGCATAAATTTCTTAAAGAGACCGTACCTTTTGTTGTGGATGTTCTGAGTCAGAGATATTTGGCCCAACTGGTCTTTGAATTGAAGGAAAAATATCTTCATCATTTCGATTGTCTTCTTCAGCTGCAGCTTGCTTTTGTGGCACTGAAGAATTATCCTAATTCCATGAAGATGTTTCATCAAAGATAACATATCTTGATATAATTAATCTCTCTTCTTTGGGCTCATATAATGTATAAGCTTTAGATTCATCACAATATCCAATAAAGATAAATTTTTATCCATTTTCATCAAACTTTTCTTGTCTAACTTGAGATGGAATATGAGCATATGCTATAAAGCTAAAGATTTTGAAATGACTAACCTTGGCCTTCCTTTCATACCATGCTTAATAAGGTGTTTTATCTAATACTGCTTTGGTAGGAGATCTATTCAATATATAAACCGCAGTATTTACTGCTTCTGCCCAAAGTTTATTAGGAAAACCCTTACTTTTTAACATGCTTCTTGTCATCTCAACAATTGTTCGATTTCTTCTTTCAGCTACTCCATTCTGTTGAGGAGTATATCTTGCCGTTAGTTCCTTCTTGATTCCCGTGAGTTATGCAGAAGTGTTGAAATTCTTTGGATGTAAATTCTCCTCCACGATCTGATCGGAAGACTTTAATTTTTCTTCCACTTTGCTTTTCAACAAAAGCTTTAAACTTGATAAAAGTAGAAAAGACTTCTGACTTTTCTTTCATGAAGTAAACTCACATCATTCTACTGTAATCATCAACAAATAATAGAAAGTACCTGGCTCCATTGATAGAAGGAGTTTGAGTTGGTCCACATACGTCTGAGTGTATCAACTCAAGTGGAGCTTTTGCTCTCCATGACGTCTTTGTGAATGGCAATCTATGCATCTTTCCATATATGCATCCTTCACATATGCTTTCATCTTTCTTGATAAATGGAAGCCCGATAACTAAGTTCTTCTGCTTTAATAATATGAGGCTTCTAAAATTTAAGTGTCCAAATCTTAAATGCCATAACAGAGAATCGTCCTCATTTATAGCTTTTAAAGCATAACCTTCTTTTAAGGGCATTGATAATGGAAAGACTTTATATGGAGCTATTTTAATATCCGCGATTAGTAACTTTCTTCTTTATCAAAGATTTTGCATACTCATATCAAATCTTAGAGAATGGGCCATTATTCATAAGTTGGCCAACAGTTAGAAGATTCTCAGTTAAGCCTGCAACATAGAGAACATCATGAATGAGTTTAGAAGTACATTTCTTTGTTTGTACTGCAATAACTCTTTTGCCTTCCACATTTTGCAGCTTTCATCTTCAAGCTTAACTTGTGAGCTATAACCTTTTTCAGGCCCACAAATACATCTTTGTTCCCTGTCATATGGTTACTGCAACCACTATCGACATACAAATGTTTTAGATACTTCTTTAGTATTCATGCAAGAATAAAGTAATGGATTGCAATCCTCATCTTGTGAATATAATTAGACTCATTCTTTTGGAACCAACAGTCCCTTTGAGAATGATTTGCAATTTCACACCTTGTGCAGCGGAATCTACAATCTTTGGATTTATGATTATCTTTCTTGCAAATAATGCAATGAGAAGAAGATTTTCTTATACCCGAATCTCTTTGATTATATCTTCCTTTTAGATCTTCCATTGTCTTGACTCTGTAAGATACATGTCTTTCATTATTCTTTTGTCTCCTTACATATTGTCCCCTTCTTTGCTTGGCATTATCTCAATTCTTAGCTTTGGAGATGCTAATTTTGTTTGAAATCCTTACTCCAAGGTTGAATAGTAAACCAACTAATTTCTTTGCTCATGTGCTTCAAGTGAGCCCATTAATTCATATATAGAAAGAGAAGATAATCTTTTGATTCTTCGATAACAGCAACAACATGATCAAATTTAGCAGGTAAACTTCTTAAAATCTTTTCACAACCTTCTTATCAGTAATGGTATCACCATAACTTCGAATTTGATTTATAATAATAGAAGCTCTTGAAAAGAATCCTTGGATATTTTTCACCATCTTTCATTAAGAGATTATCAAAATCCCTAATAAAGATTGAAGCTTGATTAGAAATTACCTTGGCAGATCCTTGAAATTCTTTCTTTAAAATCTCCCATGCTTCTTTAGAAGTAGTTGCTCCAGAAATACGAGGAAAGGTAAATTTACTTACTCCTTGCTGGATGTAAAGAAGGGCATTTGCATCTTTTTTCTTGTTCTCCTTGAACTCTTTTTTCTTTACTTCACTTATTGAAGCAATTGCATCTGCATCTTTAACCTCTTCATACCTTCTATAACAAGATCCCACAAGTCTTGTGAGATGAAGAGGGTCTTCATTTGAAGACTCCAATAATCATAACTTTCTCCATCAAATATTGGAATGGAGTTTTGGGTGTAGTTGAATAAAGGTATGTTGGAGGTGGATGCCATGTTGTTGAGAAATAAGGAAAAGGCTTCAATAAGGATGTAAGGATGGTTATGCATCTGATACCAAACTTGTTGGAGCAGCAGAAATTGGTGAAGGCAAATAAAAGGGAGAGAATATGGATCAATGCACAAGGTAGATAAGAACTCAAGAACTTCTTTTCATTAAAACTTAAACTTGCATACAACATTTTGAACCTTTACAAGAAGAGGACTTACAATGTTTATAACAAAGGAAGAAAGACTTACAACACTTGGAAGGAGGAGGACACTTGAGAGACTCTTGTATTGGTAGAGAACTTCTTCTTGTTGTTGTTGTGTCAAATGAGGATCTCTTGGGGGGTATTTATAGGCCCCCAAGAGGGTGGAGATATTTTGGAAAGGATCTAGAATCCTCTTCATGCTTATCTTTTTAAGAGAAAATATCTAGATATTTGGTGGGAGGTGGAGAAGTATCTAGATATTTTCTCCAACCTTTCTCTTTTTTAGAATATTCTTCCAAAGTGCATATCTTCTTATGTTGTGGAACATATAGGCCCACATCTTTTTTATATGGTGGAAGATATTAGGCCCATTTATACTAGCCCATTACAATAATACTTCATGGGCTAATTACAAATTACATTTTCAACAATGTACACACCCGCGCGCACGTGCACATTTTCTCTTCCTTTTCTGTCCTAGTTAGTAGGGTATTCGTTATCATCATTCATTTTTATTTGAACTAAAATTTTTCATAACGCATGTTATTGGAGTGTAACAAATATATTTTTTCCATAAAAGTAACACAAATATAAGAGAAAACAGAAGGAAATAAAGAATAACAAGGCCAAACTTGCTAGATACATGTATAATATATGTTACCCTTGTGTCTATAAGTACCTTAGCGTAAGAACAAACTTCTATATTTTGTAACTATTAATGCATAACAACAAATAAATTCTTTTCAATTATATGCAGTGCACTCAGTATATAAAAAATGGAAAGCTTAAATAACATAATAGAAAATCGACTCTTTATTATTTTACATATTATAATATTCAATATTGTATAACTCTTTAGCTATAACATATTTCTAATTACTTTAGCTTTTTCAATCTTGTGAAAAACGTAAATTTATGAATAACATATAAAATAGATACATTAATTATAAAGAATAAAACTTATTTTTACAATATCAAAAAACTTAAAACTACTTGTCAAAATTATAACTCTTTCTCGAGATTTAATTGAGATATTTTTGTCAAGGATATTTTTTCGTGTTGTTTGCTTCAAATTTTGCATATGGGATCCACATGTACATCATACTGATATTGAGCATCAATCATGTAAAAAAAGTGATCGGTGTGATTGATGGATCTTATATTTGTCTACTATTATTTAATCTTAGCCCTCTATTTAAATCAAATCCACAATTAAACCCATTAATTTAATTAAATTTATATACACATGAATTTAATTAATGCTAATTATTGTAAATAAATAAAAGACTAAATTATCTTGAAAATTATGTGCATATTTAACTATATGCTCTTGATTTATGTTTTTTATTAATCTATGATATTCATAAAATCAGAATAATATTGTACATAATATAATTTAAATATACTCCTCTTTAGAATATCAAAAATAAGCAAAACAATTGATAAATACTTATATTTTGATTTTGAGTTCTACATGAAAGTTGTAGACTCAAAAATATACGCAGCTTCATGTTGAACACTTCTCAATTTGACTTCTTCTTAATTTATTTTGATTTTGTTTTATTTTTAACCTTTTAATTTTCGAATGGGCCACATAGTCCCACATGGGTGCGCCACATGACCCAGCCTCTCTTCTTAGTGCGCTACTCATCTTAACCATCTCATTAAGTGGTCAGACGGTCCTCTACTGCTCATCAGCACGTCCTTACTAATATGGTCAAATGATTAGACAACTTTGATTATGTTCATCATGCCTCAAGCAAAGCTGCATGATGGCCTTATAGTTGCTTTTAACTAGAAATATGCAAGACACTATAGTTGCTTAAACAAAGATTGAATAAATGTTGCATAAGATGCAACATTCACATTGGAAGCGAACACAATTATCAGGGATATGCAAGTCTATAAAAGGAGGGCACAATCTCTATTGGCAGAGTGACTAGTCAGCTAACCAATCTATTTATCAACATGGCTTATGATTAGCATATGAGTGTGGGTTTAAAGGTTATCCCATTAATGGCTCATTGGCAAGTGGGATATTATTGGATACGCAAGTCTATTGCACGCCATTATGCAATAAATGTTTACTGCAAATCACTCCTTAATATGAAATGAAGATAACAAATTTTATAATAGACCCCTTAGTACAATTAGGGTTATGTATTGTGGCCATCTTGATATCATATTAAAACTGTTTTTTATCGCACTAGGGTCTTGTATTGGATGCAAGAGTACACGTGTTCTTAAAGACAGTGAGCTAATAAGTGCATACTTAATGCATTAGGGCTGTGTACCAGTTCAAGAGACTCACATGTATACATCGGTGAGTTTGTAAGTGAAATGTTATGTATATGTAACAACCTTAACTAGTTTTTTACAAATTGACTTTTATACAAATAAAAGATAGCTTCTTAGCAACTCTTTTTGAGTCTTCAAAATAACAACCCAACATACTAATTAGAACTTTGATCACCATTTCTACTTTCTGAGTACTTCATGATACTTTGATATATGATAACATAGTTTCCATATCGGCAACGAATGCTAGTTCACATAGAAAAACAATTATCTTTTGTAGAGCTTTTCTTTTTAGTAGTAATATTTATTATAAATTATACTAAAAATATATGTTCCGTAGCTTTTGATAATTATAAGTAAATATTTTTACATTTACAAGAATATCGTGAATACTAATTAAAAATAAAATATAAGTTAATTTTATTTTTAAAAATAATATTATTTTTAGATTTGTAAAAAAAGATATATTTAGTATTAATTAGGATATTTTAGGTAAAATTACTTGGCCTAAGAATGAACTTTAACATCCTAGAGGTGTTTTACTTCACTATAACTAAATAAAAAATAAAAATAAATATGAGAAATTAAAATGTAAAAAATGTGAATTTAAAAATGCAACAATGGGTTATTACTTGTAAACTTAGACAAATTTTAAAATGAAATAATGCAAAAATACATTTTTAAACTTTTACATGTAGTTTTCCTCTTTGGTGATTGAGCAAAGCACCACCTTGTTGGTGGTGCTCGGGTGAAGATATTGATCATGATAAATGATACCCTTGGAATGTATGTATAAAAAGGATAAGTTCTAACACTACTTTGATCGCAATAAATGAGAATTTCAAGTAAAATACCGTACTTCAATAATTCAAATGAGTATGTATGATGAGTACAGATTGATATGGACCGATTTTTAAGGATTCATTTGAAGAAAAAGTAGTGGAGGAGTGAATAGTGTGTATATAATTAGATTTATTAACTTAAATTAATATAGTTCCAATAAGAAGAAACAACCATAAGACAAGTAATCCACTTCATAAGGATTTATGCTGGTGCACCCTACAAAAGGACTACATTATGTATCTGAGCTCAACTTACCAAGGCTAACTGACTCTCATTATATAACCAAATTTTGATATAGAACAAATCATTTACAAAGCACACAACTGACCTGATTTACCTTCTAGACAAAAAGAAAAGGCTTTGATAGAGAATGTCTCAAGATACATAACATCACACAATGGTGTATCTTTAGTTAAAAAGAAATGCCTTCGTAAAGATGACTTCTTAGCCTATAATGAAGTAAATTATAGATATTTTAATAAAACCTACAAAACATAATATAATATGAAATGCAAACCGCATTAGATTGAAGCAGAAGGCTTGAGAGCAAATCTACAATGAACACAAAGAATGCGAAGATCAAGGAGTGCTTTGCAAGGCTAATTCTATATAGAATGACTTACTGGAGAGTATGGAGCTTTAAGTGAGTGGTGAAGTTGGGCTCTAGGTATGTGGTAAAAGTGTAGGACTTTTGTAGGCTTAAGGTAACAATGAGAATAGTAAATATCCCAGATAACTTCACTCAAAACAACTCAAAAACCAACTCAACTTCTTGTGCACCGGTGCGGACTAATTTGTACCCCGTGCATAGGGAATAAACACACTATATGAAAATTTCAAACAAAAGTTGTATCGGTGCACTTTTAGTTGTGCTTAAGAAATTATTGAAATGACTTAGTTAAATACTAACGGTCAAATGTATATTGACGTACCTTGAGAGGAAGTGGTGCAACACTAAGGATCTGTTTGGTTGTTAGGTGGGGTGGGTTGGGGTAACCTGATTGGAATACTAGCTGTTTGAGATGATTATGATGGTTGGAATAAAGAATGTGATGTGATGTCACTATGATTTATGATAGAATTCATTCCCATGAAAAGAGGAGGGTAAACAAGTTATCCGGAGGTAACCCAAGGGTAACCCGGTTACCAAACGAGCACTTAAAGGAATTGTGTTAAATTTGAATATATCAAGATGTGTACCTATGTACCAAGATAATGATGCAGTAAAATTGATTTTTATCAGTGCACTAGGATCATGTATTGATGCAAGAGTACATGTTTTATTTTTAAACACAGTGAGTGTATTAGGGTTGTGTACTAGTGGAACAGACTACTCACATGGATACATGAGTGAGTCTATAAATGAAACGCTTTGCATATGTAACAACCCTTATATTAGTTTATTACTATTGACTAGATAGCGAAATAAAAAGATAGCTTCTAAGTAGCCCTTTCTGTGTTTCTTCGTACTAATCAACTAGCATACTAATTAGAACAACTTTGATTGGTATTTCTACTTTTCAAGTACTTCACGATACTTTGAGATGTAATTCAATATGGTTTTTCTATCGGCAAAGAATGCAAGTTCAATATAGAAAAAACATTTATCTTTTGTTCCATTAACGCTTTTTTTCATTGATCAAAACAATATTGGAATATGTGCTCCAACCGCAATTATTTTAATGGAATACAACATTACAAGTTTGATGGCAAGTTCTATGAACTTTTAGCTATTGTTATTTAACTTTTACTTGAGTAAGCCATGCAAATGGACACTTCTTGATTTTTATCGGAATAATCGATCTTAAATCAGGGACATATTATAACGAAACTGTTGGGAGACGGGCAACAAGCTGCGCCACCAATCCTTTTTGGATGGCAAACCAATTGTTCGGAACACAACATCCATAGACCTGGGAACCATAACATTGCTATGCATAATTTTCTGGACCCTCTAAGGTGCTCTACAGCTTCAGACGCCAAGAACCCAAAGGTATCAAACCCGAAAGGGATGAAGACAAGTTGATTGTCAATACAAGCCTTCTCATGTTTAGCAACTTTGGCTGAGGCAGCTTTCTGTGCAGCGTATCCCACAGTAAAATCACTTTTATCAGACCAACTAACGGAGACACTACAGTTAAATCAACACATGCATATTTTCCTCCAGCCCAACCAAAAATTAAAACATCCGCTGGTCTGAGTGTGGATCTCCCTCATGTGGATCAGACAAAAAATTCACAGGTGCTTTTTTCTTTGACGCAACCCCATCCTTCTTGAGAACATCATAGAGGACATCTTTGACAAGATCATGTCCATATTTAAAATATGGGAGTTCACGACAATGAACGGCATGCTCCTCAAAGAAGTCTAAGCAAGATTTGTGGCATACTGGGCATGCCTCATCTGCTGGGAATAGAGGAATCATAAGGCGATATCTGAGAATAGTACGATACTCAATAGGTGACATATGGCATTCCCAATAGCTAGAAGAAAATCTTGAGCATGGTCAGATTGCAAGCATCGAAAAATTGTCTTTTGTCTAGCTTTCATGTCAAAATCAACGTCAATTTCTTTGACAATTTTGCTAAAAAGGGAACTCGCCAAAGCATTCTGGGCTTTAGGGGGGACGGTATCCTTGGTAGCAAAACATGTAAGATCTGAAGATGAGAGTTTGACATGTAGACACTCCAAGGCATCTAAAAATCAGAAATCAATATCACATACCCCACTGTCTCGTAAAATGTGATCTTGAAGCACCCAAGATTGAGCTCTAGAGGCCACAAAAGCATATGAAGAAGCCTCAATAGCGGAGGTGCAGTCCTAATCCACCGAGCTTGAATGGTAGGGATGCCACCCGCCATTGAAGGTCACCAAAGAAAGGACCTCCACAAACCACAATGTCCTCAATAGCTCCATGTAGTCTTCTGTCAAAAAAGCAGCAGCTTGCTCCATGCATGTGGGTTGACATATCCTTAAGCCACACATGAGCTTGGCTGAACCCATACAAGATCGTAGTAAAAGAAGTTCACTCTGTGGGTCATCCAACTTGGGGAGTAATTTCATTAATTCAACAGCTTTGGTGGCTCTCCTCATAGCAAGTCTTCAACAAATCCTTTGTCCATGTTCACTGCACATCCAAGCAGTTTCACTCCTAGCACGGGCTTCCAATATCAGTAGGAAATAGTCCTTTGCAGACCTTCTGTCCAATCACATGAAAGCCAAAAAAGTTCAGTTTTCTTGATATTCAAAACGAGTCCCAACTCAGGGCCTCTGCGTTGTAATGTCAAGCACCTTGGCCACATCTAATGTGTCCCCGATGATAGTCCCATCATTAAGATACCAAGCATGGAGAAGGAGTTTAGATTTGTCTCTGATCTCATGATGTAGGTGCAATGCAAGAGAAAATAAAAGTGGACCGAGAGGATTACCTTGCTGCACTCCGGTGGTCGACCAAATATGATTGTCTCCAATATATAGTATGGCAGCCTGAGCATACATAAACTCCACCATGAAGAAATAGATGGACATTGCCTTCGAACTTCACAGAGCATCGAAGATCTATCTATCATCTTGAAAGCATTAGAAAAATCTACAGTAAGCATAAAGATAGATCCATAACCATGAAGCTTGTTCAAAAGCCGATTGGTGCTGTGTAAAATGGCTTCTGCTCCTCCATATACACCAACTCTAAATTGAAAATCATTGAGATACTTAGACATCTCTTTGCCTACCCCTTTCATAGCAACCTTGGATATTAGACATCTTCAGATAGTGCCAACTGCAATAGGACACATGCCATTGTCAGGTTTGAGTGGTGGAATAAGAGGTGTAGAGGCTACAAACTCAACCAAACTCAAGGGACATCTCCCACATAGCCATAAGTTAACTACCATGGCAATCGCTCGTAAGAGATCAGTGGCAATAGCAGATCCCTCCCACAAAGGGCATCTAAAAGATGTTGAGCTCTCAGACCATCTCTGCCACATGATGCCCCTTTAAGAAAGGATTTGATAGAATGTAAACATCTTTATCAGCTGTAAGAGGAGTCTCTGAAACCAAGATATCTGATAAGGAAGGAAGCGGCTTATACGGATGTTTAGCCTCTAAATCTTTCATGGTATCTTTATTATAAGGAGCCACTCTTGAAGAGCATAAAACCCTTAAGGCTGTTGAAAAGTGTCCATCTGATACTTTACGAAGGCATTGCCTAATGTTGGAATGTTGATTCTCTTCTAAGGAATTGTTCTGATTAAGGACAGACGTCCCTAATGTACCACCTTTCAAAATATCATCTACTAGCTTGGTGAAGCATATGCACTTCCCCATGTAGTCAGTGAGCTCAGAATAAGTCGTTGTTGCAAAGACTTTCTGTTGCTAGATCTTCTATCTCGCCTATTCA